>BPLR01006910.1:0-30782 GCA_021605095.1 Caerostris extrusa | reverse complement strand
TTTACTAATGGGTTTTTCCACAAATAATTCAAGATGCGTTTTCTTTTGAATCTTAATGCACACTCTGTTCCACAAGTAAGTAAAATACCCGAAGGCTTCCACACAAAAACCATTTCCAAGACTACTATCCTAAAACATTGCTTTCATTGAATCCATTGTTGTATAATTACACCGTTCACTAACACCATTCTGTTCCGGTCAATAGAATATTAATGAGCTCAACATTTATGGATTTCCTGATCATCTAAAAATTTATTAAATTCTGCGAGACATAATTGAAGACCATTATCTGTTCTTACATTTATAATTTTAAGGTTAGTAAATCTTTTTCAGATTTCATCTGATATTTTATAAAACCGAGGACATCTTTTTTTTCTCGTATTAGAGAGAAAGCTGCGACCTGTCATAAAACAAGTAATATAAAAAAAAAAAAAAAAAAAAAAAGTCAATTCCTACTTTTTTTCACTATATTGCAAAAAGTCCTTTATAAAAAATTTTCATTCATTTTTATTTTTTAAGTTTATCTGGTGTCATCTATTGATAGATATATGCAACTTACATAAAAAAAACCTAAAATTAATTAATTAAATTTAATTAATGAATTAATATTTGAAAAAACTGTATTAACATCAAGTGTCATCACTACAAGTTCAAAAAAAATGCATTTGAACTTGAGTTTACGAATAAAAGTATTTTATGAACGATTGAAAATTTGAACAAGATATATATAGGGAGAGTGTGACCTAATAGAAGGAATTGAAAAATCGTTTGCAAGGGATAGAAAGTAACGATGGTCCTGAATTGAGTTTGAAAGTACGCGTATATCCACATACTTCAAGTTTGCTTAATAGATCTTATTCTACTATTAGTCTAAAAGAATGGGCTTTAAATTTGGCCAAATTGCAGGGTTCGCAAGCAGCATTTCAAAAATAAAATGTGCAATCATTTCGCACTATAGTTATTACTTATATTAACAATCTATTCGAGATTCCCTTGTCAATATTTTTTATGCCATACTTCTAAATCCTCACTTCTAAAAGCTTCTGTCCACCTTCTTTCCAGAATACAGTAATTTTTCACATCTTGCCAATAAAATACGTCTGTGCTTTATCGAAAACAGGGTCCGCCCTAAAATTGCGTATTACATTTGACGAGTACATCACTGTACGTAAATTTACAAATTCTGCCCATTCATTACTTCAAAACACATTTTAACAGTATCAATACATTTCATAGGAAATGTTATACCATTTACAGCTACAGATATCTAGCATGGTTAACAGATTTATAATAACAAAAATATTCTCTATTATTATAAAAATGAGCATTAGCTTCGGTGACAAACATCCAGAAGTATTTGTTACTGATTTCTGTACTAAAACAATCATTTATTGCAAAGTTATTTTCACATTTTCGTTCAATTCTAATTTATTTAATACTTTTAAATTTCAATTTGCAATTACATGACCGAGTTGTCACCACAACCAAAACATACGATACCTTTCTTATATCTCATTTTATAAACACTAATCTTTCCAAGCAAAATCTTATACAGTTTGCTTTCCAAAACATTTGTAATTTTATATTCATTTTAACATTTTCTCAAACTCGATTCCTGGGCAATTGTTTTTACTACTTTTTCGGCTTTTTACGATACATATTTTAATTATACCTGCAAATTCTTCTATAAAGTGAAGAAAAACTTGAAACCACTGGTACCGTTCAGAAACATGGACTCCGATGTTTATAAACTTGTTCACAGGCTGGGGTAGTCGAGCTACATCATAGTAAAGTGCATTCCACTTCACTTGTTTTATACGAGAAATATTCGTTCGAACAAAGTTACATCTCTTAAATCGGAATCTATCCAAAAATGTTGTTTCAGCTTTTCCTAAGCTTGCTTCGAGTCATCTGTGCCTGCTATGAGAGGTCGAGATTTTTCGGTATTTAGATAGATTACATTGAAGATACTGCTCTTCCTCCGTTTATAATCCTTCACTTCTTTGAAACTTTGTTCTTCAACTAGTTCAAACTCAGTACCCTGGATAATATCCCCAAAAAATATTTTCGAGAAAAATAACCTTAAAATCTTCGTATATGTTCCTATTCATGACTGGTTATTGAGCTCTAAAAGTTTTCAAGTACATCTCTTATCTGTGGAGTGAGAAGATAAACATTGGCAGATTTATCAACTGGTTATAGCCTTTAAAACATAATAGTCGTAGTACTTATATAATGAAAATAACACACTCACATAAGATAAAAACTACTTTATTATTTCCATCAAAGCTGGGGGAAGGTTGTAGTGTTAGATGTAGTGTCGTGCATTTTCAACTAAAGGGTTAACATCTTTATTAACCACTTTCCAACTGGTTGGCAAAGTCAGAGAAAGGTAACCAGATGATACACCGTAGCCGTACATAAGAGTGGAAATTCGTACTGCAGGTACCTTAAAGCTATTTATGGTTTTTCGATAATGAGATAATATTACAATAAAATAAGAAGGTGTTATCATTTCAAAATTTCGAAATTTTTGTGTTTGTAAGCGTAAATTGTTAGAGTTTAACTGTTGTTTTTCATAAGATTCTTAAGTACATACGTCAAAATATATATAAACTAAAATTTTGTTCAGTTTTTATGAACTGTATGATAGCTAGCAGCTCATATATCGAACAATTTTTTTATATTCAATGGACAAGAATAGTTTTTAGAAAAACAATCAGTCCCTGTCAGTGATTGCAAATATAAACATGCTTGCTATAGCTACTTTTAGGACCGAAAATATTCGATGGTGATTAGGAAGCGTGTAAAAAAAAATCTCTCAAATAGCCAAGTTACTTGTGGACATTTTTATAAGTTTTCTTTCATACTACATGCAAATGAGTATCCATTTCTTCTAAATGTTTTCTTAGGAATATTATGTTTTTCAATTATTATTCGCGAATGAGCTGTTAAATGTATCATATGTGGCTTAACACGGCCACTGATTTACAGTGAAACAAATGCATAGATGGTATTGTGTAAAATGTATGTAGATGATTTTGATAACTATATACACTCATGTCCATAAATTAAGGATAAAACTCTAAAAATAAAAATTTCACTCCTGTTACAGGAAACCACCAGATGGCAGGATAGTACGTCACAATGACGAGAGTGTATATATAAGTATTCAACATAACCGCATAGTCATGGCACAATGAAGCATTTGGATGATTTTTTTTTACGTGGTAGAATTATCAGACGACTGGAATGTGGACATACCCAAAGTATCTAGAAACTTGGAATCGCCCAGAGTGTATCATCTCCAGGCTTTGGCAACGATTCCAAGATGATGGTAATGTGAGTAG
This sequence comes from Caerostris extrusa, assembly GCA_021605095.1. Lineage (NCBI taxonomy): Eukaryota > Metazoa > Arthropoda > Arachnida > Araneae > Araneidae > Caerostris > Caerostris extrusa. Next base: position 27,432 of record BPLR01006910.1, on the reverse strand, counting down.
ATGTTACCGGAATGGTCGCCCCCGAGTTACAACGCCGAATGAGGACCGGCATTTAGCAGTTACTGCCAAAAGAAAAAAGCACAGCATCAGTCCACATCGTCAGCTCTCTTCAGCTACCGGTACGACAGTTTCAAGGCAGACCGTGTACAGACGCTTAGGGCACATTGGTATATGCTAGTAGGCCTGTCAGATTTGTTCCACTTACTGCAACTCACTGTCGCCTGCGATTAACTGAAGTAGAGAGCATACATTGTGGACACAGCAACAGTGGTCTTGTGTGATGTTTTCCGACGAGTCCAGGTTTATTTTGCAGTCTGATTCTCGCCGACTTTCATATGCAGAGTGCCAGGTACCCATTACCACCAAGAGAACACCATTGAACGACACCGTTACGGTGGTGCAGGATGGCTCGTTTGGGGGAGGAATTATTCTTGGTTCCAGAACTGACCAATGTTCAGAGTGTAACGATGACAGGCCACATCTATCGGGATGTCATTCTGGAACAACATGTACATTTGTTTCGGGGCGCCATGGGTGCTGAATTCTGTTTATGGATGACAACGCCCATCCTCACCGTGCAAACATTGTAGACGAATGCCCTCAATTGGAGGATATCATCCGTATGGATTGGCCAGCATACTCACGGGACTTGAATCCAATAGAGCATGTGTGGGATATGCTTGGCCGACGAATTGTAGCCCAACCCCCTCCCACCTGTCAGCCGGAACTGGAGGGCATTGCTTGATGAGTGGTGTAATATTCCCCAAGATCAGATTGATAATTTGATACTCAGCATGCCTAGGCGTTGTAAGGCCTGTATTGCATCGTCCGGGAGACATACTCCATATTAACCATCATACTAACCATGTTATACTGTTTTTGTAGATAGGTTCTTTTTTGAAATTTGCTCAAGGAAGTAAAAATCGCAATTTTATTAATTATGTCAAACATATAAGCATCTTTTTTGCTCTTTACCTTTTGTTTAATAAATAGAGTTTACAAATAAGCCAAATTTGTTTTGCTTCTGTCTCTTTCTTTGCCTGAACTTCATTATCCTTAATTTATGGGCATGAGTGTATATATAAATGTCATATATTTTCGATACAACATAAAACTCAAATGCTTGATGTTTATTGCAGCTGAATATACAAGATCATATTTAATGTGCTGAAATAAATAAGCATATTATTGCAAAAACCCCTGAAATGTAAAATATAAATAAAAACCAATAGTATAAATATTATAAAAACAAATTTATGTAAATATTATTAAAACAAAATTATACTATTTAAAGCTGAGCAGTATTAAAGATCATTTTAAATTATAATTAATAGCATTTTATTACTTTCTAATTTTAGTGCGATCAATTTTATAATAAATCAAAAAGCAGACACAGTTCTAATTTAAAGGAAATAATTATTCCAATAATTTTAGTAAAACAAATGATAATTAATTTTTTATTTAAGACTTTATTTAAAATAGAAAATATGCACAATAAAAAATTTTTTTATGCTTTTTTTTTTAGTTTTATTTATTAAGTCAAATTTTGATAATTTTTCATTTCAAAAAAAAAGAAAAGAAAAAATTATTTTCAAAAATTATAATATTTTCAAATCTGTTTAAATGCATGACAAATTAATTAAGAAGATTAAACCGTTAAATTAAACTTATTAATTAATTTCAATGTAAATTTTTCGTTTTCTAAACTCACGCATATGACATAAGACTAATCTCGTTTTCTCAAATTCGTGATCTATAACAGGGGTCTCCAAACTTTCCAGCCTTAGGACCATACTGCTTACTCCAGTAAGTACCAAGGGCCAAAAACCGTTTTAATTTTTCTGCCATTATCTATAATTTCTAGACTAGTCGGCGAGTATACGCTCTGAGAGAGCATACGCTTGCTAACTACAAACTGCTGTCAGTGAAAAATCAGAATTACACAAATCTCATTAATAATTTTTTACAAGTGGATACCCAGCGGTTTCATTCTGCGTTAATTTAGCTTTTCCTTTCCTGAGGGATTTTCAGGATAAATATCATATGTTCGATTCAGGATATACACATTCCAAACATCGATATACGTACATATGCGATATTCTTTTACCCCAACATAACTACCGAGGGTAACCGCGGGATGTTCACTAATTTATAATGTTTAGTGGGATTCATTTCAATTTCTTGTCAGTTGTTATGCTTAAGTTAAATTTTCCGCGTATTTTGCTTGTCATTAATCTTTACCTAGGAAGTCAATAAAACCGAGTTATTGTTATTCTGGGTTTTTTTATCCAACTTATTACAGCAACAATAAGCTATTCGCTCTCGCTTGCCGTATTGACGACACTGGCGGATCTGATTTGGCCCGCGTGCAGTAGTTTGGAGACCCCTGATATATAATAATTACTTTTTTTTTACATTTGGAAGCAGGTCCCAAATTGACAATTTCTTCAGTAATCTAAAATCCAATCTTCTTCTAAAATCCATAATAATTTCAAAATAAATTTACATCTTAAAGGTTTATGACACTAGAAATCCAACCAAATTTTAGTATTTTTTAATTCATTTGTCTTCAAATATCGACAACGATTAATTATAAGGGGACATATTGTTCATTAAACTAAAGTTTCATTTTACGTAGGAAAAGTCAATTTTTGAGCATTTTAAAAAAAAATCTCAAACTTTTTAGCTGTTCTGTACAAAATAATTATCTACTAATTGTATCACGTTGAATCTATCGCTTTAACAATTTAGCATTTCGTAATGGAATATATTCGAGTTAATGGTTAATTAACCAATTTAAAATAATTTTGTTAATCAAATGCATCATAATTTAGTTCTCTTCAAGTATTTTCGGCGAACCAAATGTCAGTATCTAAAGATAATTTCAAGAGTTATTAATGGTGTTCCTTTTTTTTTTATTGGCAGGTTTTACGAGTTCGAATATATAAATAAAAAACCTAGAAAGGTGAGTTTAATGTGCGAAAATAAGAATGTGATTTTCAAAATGTGAAATGTTTTTTTTTTTTTTATTTTCAGTGAGTTCGATTTACATAAAATTGAATTTGATTTGCAAAGAGGTGAATTTGGACAGCCAACGCTGTATATGAATTAAAAATTACAATTGATTTCTGTATAATTTCCTTTTTTAATTTAAATAACGTTATAACTCACTTTTGTGTGACTTTATCATGTGAATGTGACAATTCACTTTTCTCTCAGTTTCATTGATTTTTTAAATTGTTTGATTGTATATGGGAATATATTCAGTATTTAATTTATTAACTTTTTATATTCAATAACTCGAAAAAAATGTTTTTTTTTAACGGAAATATAATCAAATAACTATTAAAACATTAATATACAATTATAATAATGAATTTCAATAATGTTATTTGCAACTTTTTTCATTTTTTTTTTTTTTTTTTTTTTTTTTTTGTAATTCAAACAATGATTATTGCATAATTAAAATGAATATTGTATAATCAAAATGAAAGTTGTATGAATATCTTGTAGTGAAAATGCATATTGCATTTATTATATTGACAATTTGTCGTGTCAAAATGATTGTATGAATTTAGAGGAATTTTGATATTTAATAAAAATAAAATGTACAGTATCAATTAAATATTAATTTTATTTAGATTAAATAAAGTGTAATTAATGAACTATTTACATTTAATACCATTGCATTGATCTGGATATACAGCTTTTTTCATTTGGTGCATATAAAAACAAAAATCTTCGTTTTTTTACACAGGAACATGAAACGTATTAACTAATGACATAATTAATTATTATTAATAAATACTTATTATCAACGTATAATAAATTATTAGCAATATACCAGTTATAATTGGCCAATAGATTTTCCAAATATAAGCCACATACTTTCAACGATTAACTTTGGGATTTGTTTATCGTTATTGCATGAGCTAGTTTAAATGGAAATTGTAATCGATTGAATTGGAATTGTATATTTTAATCATTAGTATGTGTGGTTCAATGGATTCCTGCACATGTCAACATTGAGGGCAACGAATGCGCTGACTCTTTAGCCAAAGAAGCCAGGGACAATGATCAACCCAGGACTACCATCACACTTGCAGATGTTAACGCAGTTGCCAAAGCCGACTAATTCCTCATAGCTTTCAGAAGCCACTAATCGCGGACTTCAACTAACCTAGAAAGTTGACATCAGTTATTAGCAGACTCAGAACTAAACATTACAGAGGGATGAAGATTCTCCCAGACAAGACCAGGAATACATCCCCCTGCAGAAATTGCCCCAACGCTTTCCCTAACACCTAAGCGCATTCTAGAGTGCCCAGCACTCACACCCATGTTTTGCAATTGTGTATGCAACTTAAGAGAAGTCCTGTATAGCCCTGGCACCGTTGCTAGCTGCCGCTATCGTGAAGACTTTTGACTTGATCTAACTTGGATAATAATATTTTAAATCTATGGACACGATAACAACAACAACAGTATGTGTGGAAGCAGCACATCTTCCTTTGAATGTGCCACTTATTCTATAATTTTGCATCGATGATGACTGAACAATTTTTGACTTTCAAAATATTACCATTGAAAACGCGTCAGATTAATGTTTCTAAGGAGAATGATCGTAACACTTATCTTAGATCTTTTATCTTACACTATGACGATTTACGGCAATTCAACCAAATTGAATTAATTCATGAATTCAAATGGATAATTTACATCTTACTCTTTGAATAGTAACAATATAAATTGATTTATAAATTACTGTTTTGTGTCTATGTTAAGAACTTTTAAATCCACGGTTTCCAAAGCGGTTTCCAATAATGCATACTCACCTAAACATGAATGAATATTGTAATGTTGTTTGATATCTGAAAATTCCCATTGAATCAATTATTCTTTAGAATATGCATACTAAATATTAATTTTATAATTTTATGCACTTTGCTTATTTATCATGTGTAATTTTGCCGTTTCCTATTCAAAATAATTGGTTTACTAAACACATCTTCAAAAGCCTCGTTTTGCAATAGCACATGCATGTTTAATAAAACTATAAAATGTTTTGAATTATTTTGAACTCTAAATAAATTCAATGAAAGTAATTCGAACAAAGATTGAAAATAATGGCAAAATTTAAAATAAAAAGCTTAACTCAAATACAAATCAGTCTTCAAATTTCTGAAATTAATATATACCTCTTTGCATGTAAACGGATTATTATTGTAGCGATTCCTTATAAGTCTAAGAAGAATACTAAAGTTTGCAGAATAACCAAGTTTATTTCTATTGTATTGTTCAAGAGTTGTTTGAATGTTATTGTTTAAAAATTTAGGAAATATATTTACATACTGAGAAAAATTCCTGCGAATTTGGATATTATGAAATGAATAAATAAAAATAAGATATGTCTGCTAAACGTTTCGAAGAATCCTGCTGGATTATTTAGATCGTAGTTTTTCAAAGTTTCTCATAAATTTTCTTCCTATAATATTTATTAAAATGATTTAATTTGCTACTTTAAGATTTTATGTAGCCTTTTTAAACCCAATAAAAACTTTTGTGCAGAATGCAATACATATTTTGAGAATAAATTATATAAGTCTTTTAGTTTCTTGGAATGAATTCCATAATTAAAAGATATCTAAAGGCAATTTTACATAAAAATCATTTAAATAAAATATTTTAGTAAATAATATTTTCCTTTTTTTTTTTTTTTTTTTTGAAATAACAAAATTTATGAATAAGATAAAATAAAAACCTGTTATTAACATTTCACAAATGTTTCATAACAGCCCGATTGATAAACCATTTTTTTTTTAATTAGAAAATCCCAATTTGACAAGTTAACCCGAACTGAAAGCTGCTGTTTTTATTTCGATAAGGACCACTAATAAATTCTTTCCTCCCCGTTCTGATTCATTAATAAGTAATATAAAAAAATTTCAAGTCAATTCCTATTTTTTGTCACTATATTGCAGAAAGTCCTTTACAAATTATATTCATTCATTTTTAAGTTTATTTGGCACCATCTATTGGTAGATATATGCAACTCCAGTGTCCTCCTAAAGTTCAAAAAAATGTATTTGAACTTGAATGGATGAGTAAAAAGCATTTTATGAACGATTGAAATTTCAACAAGATATATATATAGGGAGAGTGTGAGCTAATAGAAGGAATTGAAAAAAAGACGAAAACAGTATGAAAACTACGCATAACAAATATCCCCAAAGATAATATAAATTGTGGCAAAAAAATGTGTGTTTTAGCTTCATGCAAACCTCACTGATGTGGCATTTAGAACTTCAAATGCATTTTTAAATTTAAACAAAAATGAAGTATGGACGAGTATAAATCTACAGAATTTAAAAGTTAAATTCTACTGTAGTATATTTCTGTGATTACATTTTTGTACCCTGACCGAAAGTATGTATTTATCAGTTTTGCTAATATTGTGTAATAATTTCTCATATTCTATAATATAAATTTTAAGGAAAGACAATATTGAAAAAATATTTAATTCAATTTAAAATATACTAATCATTATTTTATTAAGTAATGCATTTAATTATAATATTTTTATAATTATTATTATGCATTAATTTGATGACTTGGTATACATTTCAAAAAATGGGGAAAATAAGTGAGAATTATATAACAAGATCTAAGATGATTTTTAAAATCTATTTGTTAAAAATTACACTTTCATATATAAAAAAGTAATCAAATTTAATTTTTACACATAAGTCACTTGTTACATTTTACATTTAAAGAAAATGTTAAAATAATATAGCAAATAAGGGTCTGATGACCTTTGAAAAACTCGAAGAAACTCGGTTTGAAACTCAGGGACCTACCGGAAGCTGGGGCGCGAGTCCCGACATTTTCATGGATATTTTCAGGTGGTTCAGAATTCACCTTAAACCAGCAAGTCCCTAAGTCTAATAGTAGGGCGTAAAGCTGAATACTCTACCAAAAGAAGAAAACATTAGAAATCTACTAGCAGACAGACGATGCTGTATCCCACCATGGGACTGTTGCTCCATTAAAAGAAAAATAAAAAATAGCAAATACTTTATTTTTTCCTGATTTTCTTAAATGACGACACTGATAATTCAAAATAAAAAAACAGTTATTAAAACATTTCACACAAATGTTGCATACAAAAAAATTTTGCTACTTAATTAGTTTTTCAAAATACTGATGGACATTTCCAAAGCATTTTTATCAATTCTCCAATAAGGGCCATTATCAGACGCGCACAGGGAAATAGGATGTACCCAAATTGAACAAGAATAAACTAGAATACTGCGAGCTTCTGATAGAAATATCAATAGTAATTTAAAGTTGTAATTGAGTCTCAATTAACAGAACACTTTCCACTGTATTATTATTTTTTTGTGATTGTAACTATTCCTTTGTGGGTAAATTTGTAATTTCTTACTCATTCCAATCTAGTGAAAAGAGATTATTTACACGTGAGCAGAAATATGAATTTGTTGTAAGAGGAATTCAGATTTTTATTAAAAATATTGTTTTTAATTCCTTATTTTATATTAATGGCTTTTTATTTTTTTTCTTAAATAGAATTATTTACCATGACATAAATGAGTAAGATGCATTTTTACAAGAAAGAAATTAAAAATTTTTTTGATTTAAATTTATATGAAAACACTTTACTTTTTGCAAAGAAATTCAGCTAATAAAGTAGAAATTTATGTGGTAATGTGGTTTTCTGGCATTTATATTATGAGTAATTTTCCAAATAAAATTACGTAAACTTATTAAATAATATATATTTTTACAATTATTTTTATTATGTATTATATTGGATTACAAGTACATTATATTTTGAAACCTCTGAAATTCATATACAAAAATCCTTATTGTTACAAACCCTTATGAAAAATTTAAAATTATATCTTTCTTTTCAAGAATACACTTTCAGAAAATGTATTGAATTGTATCTAACGTATATATTTTTTAAACATATAAGTAAACATTGTAAAAATATATGAATATTTTTCCTATTTTTATGCTGAATATTAATTAAAAGTATTATTTATTCAAATATTTTAAGAATAATTTTTTACAACAATATTAATAATTCTAAAAACTAATAAATTCCCTAATTTTTGAATTTCCAAAAACTAGTATTTATTATATTTTTACAAAAATTATTTACATAATATTATTTTGTATAATTATTAATATTTATTTTTTATATGTGTAATTATAGTGTTATATAAATATGAATTATAATTATTTATGTCGGATAAACATCGATTTCATTTTTTTTTTTTTTTGAAAATTAGTTGATAAACCTCGTGAGAAATAATACTATGCCTTAATATTTTGAATTATTTTTTGGTTAACTCGAGGAAATAACTGTGATATTAATTATAGTCGATGATAATACAATTCATTGTACATTAATGAATAGCATAATCATACAATGGAAGACATTAAAATATATCATGAGAATAATAATATATTTGATTTCCTTCATAACATTCATAAATATAAAATTTGTGGTAATAAAAAGGTAATTTGTTTTATTATAAATTATATCAATAGTAATATTATAATTTTGGTTAAATTAATGACTTACGTTGAAATATTTTAAGCGAAAACTAAAAGAAAAAAATTTCTTCTTGAAATAACTATCATATAAAAATCGAACCGATTAAAATATTCAAATGTCATACTAATCATGAAGTATTCAAACTTTTAGTGTTTCTCAAAGAACATTTATTCGATTGCTTAATAGTTTCAGCAAATAATTGTAACTTTTTTTTACTTTCTATCCTTAGTGAACTACTAAATGATTTATTAATGATAAAATTGATAATCGAGCCATTAAGAAAGATATTCATTAATAGTCGAATGTTTCTGAAAACATATTTTTTCAGAAGCATAAATAGTTTTTTTCGCTAAATTTGCTAAAAGAAGGTATATTAAGTTAATGTTCCAAATCCATTATTCATGTTGTTATAAGATAAAAAAATATTTTAAAAATATGGAAATTATGCCTAACTAAATTTATAGTTCCAGTAATAATTATTCATAGATTTAAAAGCAAACTATAACTAAATTTGATATATGTGTTAATAAATAAAACAATATGACTTGTTTAAAACGCATTTAAAAAGTTTATTATTGAATAGATTTAAATAACATATTAAAAGCAAATTGCATACCTTCCCGGTAAATAAATCCTAATAAAATCAAATTTTATATTATTCAAAAGTTTTTATCTCTAATTTAGTATAAGTATTCTAATTTAATTTCTTAAAAAAATATGTGAATACTTTGATGTATTCAGCAAATAATCTTAAAGTTTTTTTGTTTTTTTTTTACTTTCTGTCGTTAGTAAACTACTAAATGATTTATTAATGATAAAAATTGATAATTAGCCATTAAGAAAGATATTCATTAATAGTCGAATGTTTCTGAAAACATATTTTTCAGTAAGCATAAAAGTTTCGCTAAATTTTGCTAAAGAAGGTATATTAAGTTAATGTTCCAAATCCATTATTCATGTTGTTATAAGATAAAAATATTTTAAAATATGGAAATTATGCCTAACTAAATTTATAGTTCCAGTAATAATTATTCATAGATTTAAAAAAGCAAACTATAACTAAATTTGATATATGTGTTAATAAATAAAACAATATGACTTGTTTAAAAACGCATTTAAAAGTTTATTATTGAATAGATTTAAATAACATATTAAAAGCAAAATTGCATACCTTCCCGGTAAATAAACTCTAATAAAATCAAATTTTATATTATTCAAAAAGTTTTTATTCTAATTTAGTATAAGTATTCTTAATTTAATTCTTAAAAAAAAAATTATTTGAATACTTGATGTATTCAGCAAATAATCTTAAGTTTTTTTTGTTTTTTTATCTTCTGTCCTTAGTAAACTACTAAATGATTTATTAAAGATAAAAATTCAATTCTCAGCCATTATAAAAAATAGTCATTAATAATCATAATGTTTACCTGAAAACTTTATTTTTCAAAATCAAAAGTTTCACTAAATTTTCACTAATTCTTTCATTATTCATGTGGCTGTTATAACATAAAGAAATATTTTAAGCTATGGAAACTGTTTCTAACCTAATTTATGTTTCTGTAACAATTATTCATAGATTTAAAAGAAAAACTATAACTAAATTTAATATATTTTATAATAAAGTGTTTTTTGTTACACATTTTTATAAACATTGTGGCTTATTTGTAAAGCATTTAAAGGTTTATTATTCAACAGATTTAAATAACATTAAAATCCAGCTTGTATACCTTCCCTATAAAAAGATTTTAATGAAATCAGAATTTGTATTGTACAAAAATTTGTATTCTAATTTAGAATAATAAGTATTCTAATTTATTTTTTTTCAAATAAAATTTATTCGAATGTTTGAAGTAACACAAGCAATATTTTTTTTTTATTTTAATCTTCTGTACTTAGTAATTGTTACATGATTTAATAATGATAAAAATTCAATACACATCCATTATAAAAGATAATCATATATAATCAAAATGTTTCAGAAAAACATATTTTTTCAAAAACCCAAAAATATCATTAAATTTACTAAATAAAAGATATATTATGTAAATGTTCAAAATTCATTATTCATATGGTTTATATAACATAAAGAAATATTTTAAACTATGGAAATAATGTCTAACTAAATTTATAATTCTAATAAGATTTGTTCATAAATGGAAAAGCAAACTATAACTAAATTTAATATATTTTGTAATAAAAGTGATTTTTGTTATACATTTTTACATTATGGCTTATTTGTAAAGCATTTTAAAAAAGTTTATTATTGAATAGATTTAAATAACATATTAAAAACCAAATTATATAACTTTCCGGTAAAAAAAGACTTCAATGAAATCAAATTTTATTCAAAAGTTTGTTTTTTTTCTAGATTATTAGTCTAGACGGAAAGTGTTTATTAATATTCTGTGATAGAGTTCTAAATGTTGACATTTTTAAATTATATGTATTTAAAAGCTTTATAAACTATAATAACGAGGGAAGTGTCTGGTATAATTGAAAATTTCATAAAATTTTTAGCAATTTTTTAAATCCCACTCATTTGAATTTCAAAGGATATCAAATTGAAATCCCACTAATTTTAATAGAGGTAGAATATATATTGCAGAAATCACTCACTGACATACAAAGCACACAGATGTTGTTAGGAAGCCAAAAAAGAAGTTTGGGAATGTAGTTGCAAAACAATTTGGGGTTCCGTAGCAGATTGATGACCTTACAAATCATGGAAGACACATATTACGAACATTGATTACTTTGTGTGTTCAATTTTTTTCTTCTTGTAAAGCTATGAAGAACGTAATGTTTGCAACCTTAGCAGTTCAATTACTTTTTATTTTCCAAATGAAAGAATTTTTGCAGTATTAATTTTGAGTTACTTTCTTTTATAATAAACTTTTTTACAAGAATTAACTTACACTTCATTGAATATCAATAAATGTAGTCAATTTATTAGAAATCAAATTTATTTTTCTAAATAATTTTACACAGTATATATTGACAAAATAATTGCAAATATCAAATAAATTAAGAAATTCATACTTAAGAATATAGAAGGAAAATATGTTGATGAAATAAAAACAATACTAGAGCACATTTTTTAAATCTATGCAAGTAAAAAACGAAGCGATTGATTTAAAAAGAAAACTGTTATTTGCAACAATTATTCTATATTTATATATATTTTTAAAATTTTCAAACTTTAAGTGTTAATTACGATTGTAAAATTTATCTCCAAATCAAATGCATAATATATAAAATAAAATTTTACAGTATATATTTTTATCATTAACTGATATCAATACAAAATCTTATTTATTAATTCAGTTGATAAAAATGTAGAACAAGTTAGCAACCTATACTATTCACTAAGAAATTTAAATAAGAATTTAATTACATAAATAAACGAAACATTCATATTAAATGGTAATTTTTTTTATGATGTCTTTCAATAAAAACAAAAGCATTATCATTTTCATCAAAAAATGGATTAGAATATTTCAAATTGTAGTTTCGATTATTTAAACGTTTCATTGAAAATAAAAAAGAATAAATGTTATTTTAATACCCTTTAAGTCTTTATTTAAATTGATGTTTTCCTGCGACAAAACTCAAGGGATTATAGATTTTAATTAGCAGTATTGTTACAAAGAAAATTTTTTAAATTGCGCTTTATAAAGATATTGGATACTTTTATTACATATTAATCCTAATAACATTTATGTTCAGCCGGTTTCTTACTATCATTTGTAAATAAAATTCAATTAAAACTTACTAATTTTAATGAAAGATTATTTATTTTTATTATTATTTATTTAACGGAAAAAAAAAAAATTAGGCTTTTTAAATGCATATTTATATTTTAGATACGTTTGACTGCTAAAGTGAAAAATAAAAGGATATACGTATATAAAAATGAAGCATTTTATTAATTATTAAAAATTAAATATTAAAAACCAATACATAAAATTATAAAAATATACTATTGAATCAATATTATTTTTCAAGAATTTATACTTAAAAATTAATACAAAAAGCGGAAACACAACACTATTCTAAATTTTTCAAATTTACTCTATACTAAATTACTTCGAATTCTTGAAAATATAAGGTAACTATTTTATCATTGCATCTTGAATATTACATTGACTATTTTATGCATGATTACAATTTTAGATGGAACATTTGAACACATATGCTTTATTGTTTGACTACTAAAAATGCTGTATCTTAAATAATCAAACCGAATTCTAATGGCTGTAAATCAAATATATTTCTAAAGAAGCCAGTCTTATATCTAAGTTTGATTTATGCGATAACTAATAGTATTTAACCTGATCTAATTATAAGTCTAATTCATCTGTCTTCAATCAAATATAATCGCAATGAAAACAAATAAAAAAAGGCTTCTATTTGTTAGTTTGAAAACAACTGTTTGTTTTCCTTACGCTTAGAATAATGAAACTACTTGTAAAAGTCAAAATAACACTTTCAAAATTAGAAATAATGAAGACCTATTTCAAGGAAGATGGGATATTTTTTGAGTATAAGCCATTTTATAAATTATTCTTAGTAAGCGTATTGGCTTTCTGGGAGTATTTTCGTGATTATTTACAGCATTTGAAACACTATAGTTTATTGAAATATACCAAGAATACACCCACCAAAGATCCCGATGGTCGATGTGAAAACTTTACATATACCAACACAATCTCCATGTATCTTCGTTGATAAAGTAATGGTAGTCACAAAAGGATTCTCACCTGAGCTTTTTATTTGCACGCTATTTAGCTGCTCGATCAGCTTTATTCCTTATTTGTTGAATAATGGTCCTTATTTTAATTAATTTATGTAAAATATTTTGAAATGGCAACAGCAAATTTATTTATATATGTTTCAAAAATTGGCAACCAGCAGAATTAAAAATTGAGATTGTACAACAGAGTGAAAATGTCAATTTATTTTTATAGATTTTATATATATATATCATTCAACATACCGTCAAGTGTAATTATTAGCTACCATAGCTACATATATTTTTTAGAACTCAGCATTTGGTGTCCGCGACAGGACACTGTCTTTCTAGTTTGGTATTTATTCCAAGTATATGGTATATGGTATCTATTTTGGTAATATGAAGCTTGACAAATTGAAACAGATCAACGGAAACTGCTCAGCACAGCTACACGGATTATTTCCAATCAAAATTTCCGTACATAAATATTCACCTTTTAGCAGAAAGAATAAACATATGCTAGCATGAAAGCCTGATATATGTTTCATTGACAATATTGGAAAAAAACATTTTTGAACTCCAAGAATGTAATGTAAAAATGAAACATATTCACTTCGATGACGATCAAGTGGACATTTCTGCTGAATCATCAAGCATTAAACATTTTAATGAAACTTTTCATTGATTTATAAATCAGACTATAGTAAAAATGAAGGTATTGATAGTTGTTCTGAAATAAATTTAAAAAGGATTTTAATTTGCTAAAGTTAGAATTCATAATTAGAGGATATATATTATTAAATATATAATAGTATATATTCAATAATGTGGGGCCTGATGGCCGAATGGCTAGCGCTCTGGCGTTCGGTACCACAGGTATCGGGTTCAAATCTCGGCTTTGCCATGGGTGTTTGTAGTGGTTCGGAATCCACTTTTAAGCTGTAGGTCCCGGTCCCTAATAGGATCGTAGAGCGCTGCGGGGCATTGTTACTCCGTGGCTTACCATCAAGTTACACGCGCCCCCTGAGTAATGCAAAGTGAGTAACATAGGTGCAGCCGTTATGGCGAAAGATCACGGTCTATTTGCCAGCCGCATTAGAAGAAAAAAATATTCAATACTATATGTCCTCTAATTATGAATATATATATTATATATATAGATATATTATTAGTTATTTGGACAATAACTTCTATTTAAAACTGTTAAGACGAAGATATACAGGAGTGCAAACTTGTTAGGCTTATGTTTGAAATTTTGAAGCTTGGGCTAAAATTGGTTGAAGAAATTCCAGATATGTTTCAAGAATAATTTATTTAATGGCTTGAATTAAAAACATTGTATCAAGTAAATTTTAATGAGAACTAAGCATGTATAAATATTTTTGACAAAATTATATTAAGAAAATGTATTGAAATTTGTCAAAAGTGTACACTTAAAAATATTAAGAAAAATTCAATGAATTTATCCTTTGGAAATTCAATACGAAAAGAAATTCTATTCATTAAAAGGCCTAAGTTAAATCGAGACACTATTATTACATAGAAATGGGATAATGAAAAAGCAAAAGTGCTGGTTCTATTTCGTACTTAATAAAAATCAAACCAAGAATACACTCAAGAGCCAAAACGTTATGATCACCTGTCAATAACGAGTTGGCCCACCTTTGGCGCGCAACACAGCTTCAACCCGCCTTGGCAAGGATTCCACAAGTCCTTGGTAGATGGCCGGAGACAGATTGTACCAGATGTTTAAGCAACGGTCACGCAAATCCGAGATATTGCGAATTGGCGGTCTTTGAACTCTGAGCTGCCGTGCCAGGACATCCCAAATGGGCTCTATCGGATAGATATCCGGTGAGTTAGGGCCAGGATATTAACTACTTCAGCATCATGTTCCTGGAATCACTCCAACACAATTTTAGCCTTGTGACAAGGGGCGTTGTCCTGGTGGAACATTCCATTTCCAGCTGGAAACACAGAGGCCATGTAAGGGGGCAACTGGTCCGCAATGATGGTCAGATACCCTGTAGCATTCATGGTCTGCTCTACCACAACCACGGGTCCCAGAGACGCCCAAGAGAACGCCCCTCAAAGCATAATACCGCCACCACCAGCCTGTGTATGACCTACTGTACATTGAGGGAGCCAACTGTTCGCATGGAAGACGGCGTATCCTGACACGGCAACGGCCATTGGGCTGTCAGCTGAGCCACTGTCTGGCTCCGGTTTTGCTTCACCATGCGAGACAGTCTTCGACGACCTTTTTCTTTGATAGCGTGTGGACGTCCAACACCATGCCGTCTATTGCTGGTTTCACCCTTCATTCATCCACATTGCATAAGTACTAACAACTGCAGATCGCGAACAACCCACGAGTCGTGCAGTTTCGGAAATACTTGTTCCGAGACTTCGGGCTATTACAATCTTGCCCTCCATCAAAGTCGCTTAGATCCGCAGCCTTTTCCCATCACACACAGAAGTAAGTGAAAGAATGATTCTTCAGACTCTCCAGCAGCAGTTAAATACCACTTCCACCTGATCACGTGCCTTCCACGTCATCCAGGCGAGTTCATTGCAAAATGTAGGGGTGGTCATAATGTTTTGGCTCTTTTTAGTGTATATAGAAGTGATCGTATTGTTTATATCCCTCAAAATTAAACCTGTAACTCAGGACTTTAAAAACTTTGAATAATGTGAGCATAATTTTAATTATTTAGGAAAATTTTTTATATTTTTTTTTTCATTTCATTTTGGAATGTTAATGTAATGTAATTAAATTTATTGAATTGATTAATATATATATATAACTTGGAATGCAAAAATTTTAATTAAATTTGGATTCGTTGAACTCGAAGTGAACATAGACTTACCATGGGATATTTTAGTTAGAAGTTAGCAATATTTATACATCCTTATTGTAATACTCATATACATCTCTAATATTTATTTCTCTTATTTTTTATTTTTCTAAAAATTAATGGAAAAAAATGGCGAATTTTCAAATGATTTTTGTGTCTCTCATAATTACAAATAGCTTATGTTATTTTTTAAGCTTTTCAGGAATTGATAGAAAATTAATTTAGCTATTTAATATTAATATAATTATTTAGATAGAATTTTAATTAGCTATCTTATATTAAGACTGTGTTCCCCGCTTTATTTTATATGGCATAATTTACTTCATTCAGATTTGTCTACAATAACTCAAAATATCTAGAGTCCAGAATATTCCTTTATTTTGATCCGTTTTCTTAAAATCCGAATGACTAATATGTAACCTCCATTTTTATATTATTCCCGGTTTAGCCAGTTTCAAGCTATGGTTTCTGGTTTAGTAAAAGTAAATTTAATAGTAAAATTTCTTAAAAATACACTCATGATTATTTTTCGTAATTTTTTTTAGTTTTAAGAAATGTGCGTCTTATTAATTCATAACATTTTAATGATAACCATTTTTAAAAATATTAGATATAATAATTGCTGTAAATACTCCGCTGCACAATGCTTTTCAATTTATAAAAAAGTCAACAACATTAAGACAATGGCGAAATCTTAATTATCCATCTTATCAATACTTAAGTATATAAGTGGTAGAAAAACAAATTATTACAAAGAAATTTGATTGTAACAACATGCAATTCGTTATTTATTAACATTTTCCTTCAAGATCCTATTGTCTTTTTGAAACAAAAATTTTGCTTGTTAATCAATTTTTAAATAATAAATATGTCATCATACTAAGAAGAAATAGTTTTCAAATAGTCAATTCAAATAGATTCATAAAAAACGAAACGCAGAAATATATTTCAGAAATAATTGTCTAACGAACGTCGAATTTTTTTTTTTTATTATTTAACTTTCCTTTAATTATTTTGTCTTTATCACATGCATGTTCTTATTTCCTCTTTCAAAATCATATATATTTATTAGACGAAATTAGTGCTTTACGGCCTTAAAATATCAATATCAACTTAGAACTTAGTGAACTTTAGTGAACTTAGTGAACTGTTTTAATATCAACAATCATATATGCGCTGATTATGGGATAAATTTATTTAATAAACAAATTTAGTCATATCTTTCATTAATTCGGTTATGCACTTT
This sequence comes from Caerostris extrusa, assembly GCA_021605095.1. NCBI lineage: Eukaryota > Metazoa > Arthropoda > Arachnida > Araneae > Araneidae > Caerostris > Caerostris extrusa. The sequence goes on along the minus strand of BPLR01006910.1, from coordinate 10,012 downwards.
GAATTAGAATATTTTTTGGAAGGATAGTTAAAAAAAAAATTAACAGCTATTCAAAAATCTCCTTTTGAAAACTTTCTTAATCATTTGCCAAACATTAAAAATGATTGTGTTGTTCTCTGGAAAGCCTGCAGCTGTTTGGAAATTAAAGTTGTTCAAAAGACTTCTGGCAAGAACATTAACTAGTCTTTCAATTTCCTGTTTGGCAAATATTTGCTGAAGTAATGACTGAATGGCCCCATTCAATGAACAGGTCAAAGTTTAAGATACTTGAATGAATAAAAAAAATTAAGGTATAAAAACAATAATACAGGTATTAACGGTTTCAGAATAAGAATATCATGGTGTGATTACATTATAAACATAAATTTTAAAAACTTCTAGTGAAATAACTACTCATTTACAAATCTTTTTCAACTACATATTAAACTAAACTACTATTTAAATAAATACTAGATAAAATTTTAATAATTTTAAACACATATGCACAATACTTTTCAAAGCTAAAAATTTCATTAAAATGCTTTCAAGAAAAAAATATGTAATCGTACGTATTTTATTTGAAAACTTTACAGCATACAAAATATTAGAAACACCGTTTTTTTTTTTAAATTAAAATATTAAACTCAATTTATTTTGATATTATTTATTTATACTGATAAAAATGGTCGAAAAACAATCTATTATTACAAAGAAATTTGATTGTGACAACATGCATTTGATATTTATTATCATTTTCCCTGAGGATTGTATGGTCTTTATGGAAACAAAAAATTAGCTTGTTAGTCAATTTTTCAAATAATATACTCGTCAGCATACTAGAAGGAAATAAATTTCAATTTCAAATAGTCATTTTCATTAATTTCCTAAAAGGGAAGCACAGAGATATATTTCAGAAATAGTTATCCAACAAAAGTCGATTTTTTTATTATCTTTCTGCTAATTCTTTTGTCTTTATCACATGCATGGTCTTATGTCCTTTTCAAAACATGTATATTTATTAGACAAAATTAGTGCTTCACACTATAGAATTTTAAAAATCAGATTAAGAAACCATATATGCACTGATTATAGGATAAATTTATTTAATAAACAAATTTAGTCATATCCTTCACTAATTTGGTTATGCACTTTGAATTAATATATTTTTGGAAGGATTGTTAAAAAAAAAAAATTAACAGCTATTCAAAAATCTCTTTTTGAAAGCTTTCTTAATTATTTGTCAAACATTAAAAATAATTGTGTTGTTCTCTGGAAAGCCTACAGCTGTTTGGGAATTAAAATTGTTCAAAAGACTTCTGCCAAGAACATTAACAACTCTTTCAATTTCCTGTATGGCAAATATTTGCTGAAGTAATAAACGGATTGCCCCATTCAATGAGTAGGTCAAGTTTAAGATACTTGAATGAATAGAAAATTAATGTATAAAAACAATAATACAGACATTAACGGTTTCAGAATAAGAATATCATGGTGTGAATACATTATAAACATAAATTTTAAAAACTTCTATTGGCGTGACTACTTGTTTACCAATCAAGTTTTTACTATCACTTTTTCTTTCTATGAACCCAATATAATATTAGCACTATAATATAAATAAATAATGGAGAACAATTTTAATACTTTTAAATATATATGATTTATAGATATCGGGAACAAAATTTCATTAAAAGTTAATTTTCAAAAAAAATTATATGTAATCGTCCATATTTTATTTAAAAAAGCATTACAGCACACAAAATATTAAAAGCTTTCAAATTTTTTTTTTTTTTTTTCCTTAAAAATAGATAAATTAAATAAATTTAATAATAATTAATTTAATAAAATAAGTAAAATTTTTTTCTCTGGAACGCCGGTTCGTTGTTTGGAAATTAAAATTGTTCAAGGATTTCTGTGAAAGAACATTAACTCGCCTTTCAATTTCCTGTAGGTTCAAATTTTGTAAGTAATTACTGAATTGTCTTTTCAATGAGCAGGTAAAGTTTGTGAATGAATAACACAATGAAAATGTTAAGATATGAAAATAATAATATATAATAGATAATTTTAAAAATAAGGACTATAATGATACTTCTCTTTACCAATCTTTTTCTATGAGCCCAACATAATATTATAAATTTTATACTTTAAATAAATAACAGATAACAAGTTTTAATAATTTTAAATATATATGAATTATTCATAAAATATACAAATATATATGCTAAAATTTCATTAAAAATTATTTTCAAAAAAAAATAATAAAATAGTAATCAGGCGTAATTTTTTAAAAAGCATTGCCTCATGCAGAATACTAGAGATTTCAGAAATTTTTTTTTTTAAAAATTAAAATAGTGTTAAATTTCAATTTATGTTGATATTATTTATTTATATTCATAATTTGTTTTTATTTATTAATTTATTTTAAGTTATAAAAAAATATTGTTTTTATTTATTTTTATTATTATGATTTTATAATGTATTTGATTTGATTTTTAATTTATACTATTTATTTTTATATCGATTTAATTATAATTATTTTTTTATTTATATTGATAATACCATAAAATTTATAACCGTATTAAGTTTCAAATATCCATATCTTCTAAAGAATTAAAAAAAAAAAATTATACATTAAAAATTTATTTTTTTAATTAAAAAAAACCATTTCTATTTTAACATGTTAAGATGTATATTCCAATAAAATTAAATATCTGAAAACTATTCTAAAAATTTCCTATAAATATATGATACTTCCTTACAAATGTATCCTAATTAAAAATGTTTTTATTATTTTAAAATATAATTAACATCATTTTTTATTTTAAAGCAAAAGCATAAAGAAAAAAAATCCAGAAAAATATTCTACTGAAATTATATAAAATTTAATTTACCTTGATTTTAAGTTTAAATTTATAATAGTTTAACTTTCTAAAACAATATATTCTTCTAAAAACATATATATTTTTTTATATCTAGAATTTAGTTTTAATAAAATACTGATCCAATTTCACAGCGCACTTCGCAAAAACATTTAAATATTTATGTTCACTCATATAAAGAATCTTAAATAATTATGTTGCGCTGGGTTGCTATCCAGCACATTATTCAATGTACAATTTGTGCCAGCTCAAAAACGTTATGTTTTGACAACTCTTTATTGTAAACAAAAACAATCACCATAAACATGCCACGCTCAATAAAAGTGCGGGATTCCTAAGGAAGAATGACAATCTTTATATGCTACGAATCAAACTCTACCCTTTTCTTTACGGATCTCATATTCGTATTTGCTCATAAAAAAATAAACACATTTTTACTCGACTGCATAAGTTTTTATTTTTATGTCACAGTTTCTAATAAAAATGAGGATTATTTTTTTGAATTATTTCTGCCAACGTACATTCATGGAAGGAAAACAAGACTCGTTAAAAAACCTTATTTAATGTAAGAAATATGCACGATGTAAAATTGATATTCCAGTACTCATATATAGATATGTATTAAAAAACACTTTATAATTATTTTCAGAAACATGTATAGAAACAATAATGAATTTAGCAGAGCAAGAACAATTTTAAAATAATATATAAAATAAAATTGTTTTAATATATTGAAACAAATTATTTTGCATTGAAAGATATATAAACATATAGATAAATAAATAATTAATATTTTTTTAATTATTTATTTATCAAAAAACTAATTTTTATTTTTCAAAAAGAAACCTTTCTTTTTTTAGTACTTTTTGCAATCTCTCGTCATTTCAAATAAAAAATAAAATATATTTTGAATTTCTCATTGTAAAATTTATAATTCGTATTCTTTAATTAATTAAAAATTAAAAATCAAAAATAAAAATAAAATTTATTTATATTTTAAATAAATGAGGTGTTTCATTAAAAAAAAAAAAAATATTTGTAGAAATATTGAAATTATAAGAAAAATACAAAGGAGGACATGAAATGGTACATGACAAAATAGATAAAATTCTGCTTCCAATTTGTATAAAACTAATGGTAAATACTGATCAATGTACATCATCATTGTATTTCTAGAAACACAAAAATATTTTTGCTGTGTTTTAAATTTTAGGTTATGTTCAAAATTTAAACAGTATTTTAAAAAAGAAGATATTTTATTAATACTTCCAACCATTGTATTAAATCAGTGGTTCTCAAATGTATTTAAACTTCAGTCTCCTTTTTAGAAAGAAACATTTACTCAAATATTTCCCTCCCCTATAATATTTAGGTTTGGCAAAGTAAATGCGACCTTTTATGTATATATACACTCAAGAGCCAAAATATTATGACCACCCCTACATTTTGCAATGAACTCACCTGGATGACGTGGAAGGCACATGATCAGTTGAAAGTGGTATTTAACTGCTGCTGGAGAGTCTGAAGAATCATTCTTTCACTTACTTCTGTATGTGATGGAAAGGCTGCGGATCTAAGCGACTTTGATAGAGGGCAGATTGTAATGGCTCGGCTCGGAACAAGTATTTCCGAAACTGCACGACTCGTGGGATGTTCGCGATCTACAGTTGTTAGTACTTATGCAAAGTGGATGAATGACGGTGAAACCAGCAATAGACGACATGGTGTTGGACGTCCACACGCTATCAAAGAAAAAGGTCGTCGGAGACTGTCTCGCATGGTGAAGCAAAACCGGAGCCAGGCAGTGGCGCAGCTGACAGCCGAATACAATGGTGGCCAAATAGGCAGAATAGTATCGGTGCACACTGTTCATAGGACGCTGTTGGATATGGGGCTACGCAGCAAACGTCCCACTCGTGTGAATTTGCTGGCCAAGCGTCATCGCCAACTGCGCCTGCGCTGGGCCCAGGAACATCGTGACTGGTCCATGGATCAGTGGGAGAGAGTTGCCTGGTCAGATGAATCAGGTTTGTCATTCACACGCCGATGGCCGTGTCAGGATACGCCTTCTTCCGCGAACAGTTGCTCCTTCAATATACAGTAGGTCATACAGGCCGGTGGTTGCGGTATTATGCTTTGGGGGACGGTCTCTGGGCGTTTCTGGGACCCGTGGTTGGGGTAGAGCAGACCATGAATGCTACAGGGTACCTGAACATCATTGCGGACCAGTTGCACCCTTACATGGTCTCTGTTTTCCAGCTGAAATGGAATGTTCAATAGGACAAACGCCCCTTTGTCACAAGGCTAAAATTGTGTTGGAGTGGTTCCAGGAACATGATGCTGAATTCCAGTTAATGTCCTGGCTGCCTAACTCACCGGATATCAATCCGATAGAACACATTTGAGATGTCCTGGGACGGCAGCTCAGAGTTGAAAGACCACCAATTCGCAATATCTCGAGTTGCGTGACCGTTGCTAAACATCTGGTACAATCTGTCTCCGGCTATCTACCAAGAACTTTGTGGCATCCATGTCAAGGCGGGTTGAAGCTGTGTTGCACGCCAAAGGTGGGCCAACTCGTTATTGACAGGTGGTCATAATGTTTTGGCTCTTGAGTGTATATCTACCTACATTTTAAAGTATTTTAATAATATTATAAATTTGAAAGTTTAATAAAAAGCTTTAAATAGTAAAATTATTTATTATAATGAACCAAGGTGGCATTCGAATTACAGATAGAAAACGAAGAAAATATGAAAAAAGATATCGAAAGAAAATATGAAAATAAAAGTTACTAATGAGTGCTTAATCGACAGTATTATTTTTTTTATCAGCATTATTTCTAGATCACAGTAATTCGTTATTTGCACTCACATTTTCTGTTATATAATGTGTGACAACATTAAATCCACGATCCACCGAATAAAAAGAAGAAATGCAATTATTAATTCAAGATAAACTTTAAGTGCAGCCAGAATTGTTGATAGTAAGTCTTATTGATTTAGACTGGGTTCATTGACAGTGCACGACACTCTCGATTAACAATACTACCTTGTTAAAAACTGTAGGCGGAATTAAAGCCGAAAGGTTATAAGTTGCCTTTTAAGTGTTTATCTGCAAAATAATGTTACATATAGTTAACATGTACGAGTCGTTTCTCTAAATTATCATCTTTTTTCTTACTATTGCAAGTCCCTTTTTTTTAATAAAACGCTCACCAATTGCATACAGAAGGTATTATCGTCTCTCTTGACCGTTTGATTGCCGTCTAGAGCACGATTCATCCAATTTTGGAACACTCAGCTAAATGAAAACGTGGTTATTATTTACTTAGTAAATATAAGGGTTGACTAAGTTTTTAATTCATTAATATATGTTACACAAGCTTTTGCTTTATCAAATATTAAGGAAAGAAATAATTCAAGTATAAAACGTAGTTGAAAAAATGGCTTACCACTATATACCTTTAATTTAATTTTTTAAAAAAAATTGAAAATCCTATTTCAAATTTTATTCATTCGTCAACAAATGACTTTGTTCGCTTCTAGTATATGAAAGTTTATTTTGCACGTTTTCTATGTAAATATTATATATTGACATCATATTACCTGTAGACATGATAGACAATTCAGCTCTTTTTATTTTCATTATTTCCTAACATATATCTTTCCTGATTAGAAAAAAAAAAAATCTTTTAACCAAGCCAAAATATTCCATTTCATAATCATATTCCTGCAATATTTTTAATGAAACCTGATGATTAAAATTTTTATGTAATTTTAAAATGCAATGAAAAAGTTCAAAACTCTCTATGAATCTATATTGAATCTATATTGCAAATTTATGAATATATTGCAAATTTAAGGGATACCTTTAGAGACCTGACAAATTAATGAAACCAGAAATCTGTTTCTATGTCGGAAATTAGTATTATAAATATTTAGATCTGAAAGCTTTTGTGTTAGATCTAGTTGAAGCTGGTGACTGTCGAACCCTCTCGCACCGACCTCTGGCGTCATTTTTGTGAACTTGCTCGAATTTTTAGTCCACAATATGCATACAGGGAAACAGACCCTATGTGATGTTGACTGTCAAATGCTCAATTTACAACACAGTTAATATTTTAGTGTCAGTATATCTTAGATAAGAATGACCGATCGTTAAAAATCATACTAACATTTAATTTTAATATAATTTTTGAATTATAAAGCAAATAATATATGTATTCCTTCATATAATTTATCAAAATATATCTTTTCATACTCTTATATAATGCTCAATTAATATTTATTTTTTTACATTCCTATAAAATACTATAACGCATTATAAACGTTAAAAAGTAAATTAAATATAGTTTTTATTTTTTAAATATTACTTTAATTAATCAATTTAATTCATTTATTTTTTAAATTAAAGAATTTTTATCCTATTAATTATATTTAATAAAATATAAATATAAATATTAAATTTTAAATATATTTTTCCCATTTTCTAGTGGAAAAAAAAGTGGCTAAATGTGAGCTTTATAAATTAGTATGCCAGTATCCCTTTTTTTTTTTTTTTTTTTTTTCTAAATTCAAAGTATATCGGTTTTGAGTTTTTATTCAGTTTGGTAAACATTTTACAAAGAATTTGAAAAATATTCATGTAAGACTTACATTTATCCATCGCATAATAGTTTCTTAAATTTAATTAGTATTTGAGGGCCTGATTGGCCGAGTGGCTGAGCTCTCTGACGCTCGGTACCACAGGTTTCGGGTTCGAGTCCCGGGCGGTGCCATGGATGTTTGTAGTGGTTCGGAATCCACTTTAAACAGTCGGTTCCGGTCTAATAGGATCGGAGAGCGTTGCGGGGGCATTGTTACTCCCGCGTCCGTGGCTTATCTTCAAATTACCCGCGCCCCCTTGTTAATGCAAAGTGAGTACATCTGTGCAGCGCTTGTCTTAAGGCATTCAAGACCAAGCTGTCTCAGTGTTTGCCAGCTGCATTAGAAAGAAAAAAAAAATTAGTATTTGAAATATGAATGATCTTTTCGTGCGTTTGATTTTAGAAATAGTAGTAAATTTCATTAATTACTATTCCTTTGAGAAATAGTGCAAATGATTTTCTTTTGAAAATTTACAATTAATTGATCATCGCATTATGCGCTTTTTACTCTTTTTTAAGATACTTCGTTTCTTATTGAATTAACTTTTAATCCCTTCTACTTTATACGTTTATGTTCGTAAATAAACTATGACATTTGAATACTAATTGATTCTAAATTAAAGTGTACTCCTTGCGGATGCATGAGTTTTTTTTTTTTCTGATCAATTTAAAGAAAAAAAATTTTTTTTCACAATTAAATACTTAATAGAGAATCATAGAAACAAATAGTTCTTTTCTTCATCGGTATAATAAGCCATTGATAACTTTGAATGAAAGAAAAAAAAAACTCAAAATACTTAAGTCCTTTAATTACTTCAATTTAAGACCGAATAGATTTTATTTTTAAGGAGAAACTGAATAATTAACTTAAATTAGAATTCTAATTCAATTTTTTTTAATTAGGATAGTGGTAAATGCATTCTAATTCGGAAACTCAATTTATTCACTATAAGTTTGAAGAGAGAATTAGTGCTTTAAAGAAAAATGTAACGGTAGGTGTCATTAACAATCGCTAAGTGTTTCTAATTTCAAAGTCCAGTATCCAATAATAAAAATTGAAAAAAATGTATTCATGTCTTTTATCAGAATATATATACTGTTGTTGCATAACAGCTGATTTAATGGGAAAATAGAGGATCTAGAATAATATATCAAGCAATCAACGTCAAATAAACACAGTATTTCTTCTTAAAGGAAGACGTAGAATAGTAACTATCCGAATTTACGTTTTGTAGGAAAGAAAACCCTGATACTTGGAATTGGAAGTCCAAAACTTGAGTTGTACTGCAACTTGAGATACGAACGTTGTTGTTATTCCAGGAGTGGGATTCCTGTTAATTTAAATTGTTCAAAATAAAGACCACTTTAGAACATTTTTTTTATTCATGTGTTGTTAAAGTTCCTTCGTTTAACTTTTCTTTTTACTTGTTCATGTATTTGCTTTGTTTAACTTTCCTTCATATGTTCATGTATTGCCTTTTTTTTTTTTTTTTTTTTTAAATTTAAGGAAATAAATGCATAATGGTATTGAAAAAGTACCAGCAAAAAGCATTTTATAATTGAGATTAATTTTCTTAAATAATATTTTCAAAATTTTGTTAAATACTTTTTGCTTATATTCCTTATTAAAAATCAGTTTTTTAGTGTATATATAGTTTTATAATGCTTTTTTCGCCAAGTTAAAAGGGGGGGTCCGTACTTGAGTCCTACTGCAACCCTGTTATGAACATTGCTATTATTACATTAATTTAAATCGTTGAAATACAGATCACGTTTGATCACTTTTTATTCACGTTTTGATAAAGATTCCTTTGGTTAACTTTCATCAAATAAAATGCAACCGAGACCAAATGCAACCAAATAATGCAAGCATCTAGCCGAGATCAAAAAATTTCAACAACAAGCATTTTATAACTAAGATGAATTTTCTGAAATGATATTTTTAAAATTTATTAAATATTTTTTTGTTTATGATCTTTATTAAAAAAAATAAGTTTTTAACAGTCTTTTTTTTATAATTCCTTTTTCACCAAGTTAAACTATTAGTGAAATACGTTTAACAATAAATAAAATAAATAAATTAAAAATAATTATACATTATTTGTGAGAAAACTGTTTTAATTTATATTAAATATTTGAATTTTATTTAAGCAAAGATATTTTAAATTAATAGATTTTTATCAGCAGTATTTCACGCCACCAATTGAATGAAATAGATTTTTAAACTTAATGAAGAAAGCCAAAATATTTTTCAAAGGAAAACAAAAACTATTTTCAAACTACAGATTTTTTCCTTTATCCTGAACTTTAAAATTGCTATTTAAACTATTGGCCATTGTAAAGATAAAAAATATGCAAATTAAATTATGTATACATTACTTATTCTATTATGAAGAAATTGTTTTTTATATGATCCTTTCAAATACTTCACATATTTATTCAACTATATTCAAGAATTGTCCTCAATGCAACAGTTATTTATCATTCAATAAATACTTGTGAA
>BPLR01006909.1:0-103760 GCA_021605095.1 Caerostris extrusa | reverse complement strand
AGTTAGCTGCATTGCTCCCGAAAGACAACTGAGATATGTAGGATTTAATGCATATTAAAAGAGTATTATGGATTTAAATAAGTCCTTTCATAAAATTAAATACACACTATGATTTAAAATAAACATTTTTTTTGTTCTAAAAGCAGCTGGCAAATACTAGACAGTTCATCGTTATGCCATAAGCACGGGTTGTACAGTTGTTACTCATTTAGCACCATTCCGTGGCGGAACTGATACGTGTAGCTTAAAGATATGATATGTGACGCAAATAACACTAACCCGACAATGCTTTTTAGATCCATTAGACTGACCTATGGTTTAAAGTGGATTCTGAACCACTACAAATATCCATACGCCCGCCGACTCGAGCCCGAAACCTGTGGTACCGAGCGCCAGAGCGCTAGCTACAGATAAACAGGCACAGTAATTAGGCCCCTTGCCGTGTGGTCAAGCCAATGTTAAAATTAAAAATACAAAGGAAGTGTGCTCGCGGTAATAATTATTATATTATGCTTTAAAATACATTCATAACGATATTATTCTATCACTTTTATAAACGTTGGAAAAGTTATTAAGAAACAATTTAAATAAGTCCATTAATAAAAATAAATATTATTATTGACTTATTATTATGTCCCTTAATAATGATACTATGATTAAAGTAAATATATATTAAGTTGATAATTTGAGGTGACAGAAAAAAAAAAAGAATCATGCTGACAAATGACGATGCTTTAAAAATACATCCATACTGTTATTCTATGTTTGATTTTTAAAAAACACCATTGGATACAAAGCTAAAAAAAAAAAAAAATCCTTCGAATCATTTTGTTTTGTGTATAAATTACAATATTGCAAATTGTTTCGTAACTCAAAAAATAAATTTTATGATACATATATTTTTAACATGTTAAAACAAAAAAATAAAATAAAAATAAATAACAAATGAGTAAATAAATTAAAAATTAGAATCATGTATGGTGTTTCCAATTTGTATTTGTATTTTGAATTAATGACTTAATGAAATTATACTCTACTATAGAGAAAAAATTAAGATACAATTTTAGCAAATAACCTGTGATATTTAAAGAATTGTTGAGAAAGTATAACTGTGTTAACTCAATTTGCTATACGGAAGGACAACTGAGACATCTAAGATTTAATATATGTTAAAATGTTATCACGAGACTTAAATAAGTCCTTTAATAAAAATAAATATATATATTGTTTATAATATAGCACTGATAATATTGTTTTTAAATATATATTGTTAATACATTGGGGCCTAATGGCCGAGTGACTGGCGCTGGATGCCACAGGTTTCGGATTCGAATCTCGGCGGTGCAATGGATGTTTGTAGTGATTCGGAACCAGCTTTATATCGTAGGTCCCAGTCTAATATACCTGTAGAGCGTTATTTGTAGTGCCACAACCCTACCCCCGTAAAAAAAACCCCCAAAACTTCTGTTTAGATATTCTGCCAACAGGTAGACGGCTTTGGCCCACCATGGCTGTTGCGCCACAGATGATGATTTAAAATACATTCATAACATTATTATTCTGCCATTTTTTTTCTAAAAACATCACTGTTGGAAACAAAGCAAATAAAAAATAACACTTGAAATCATTTTGTTTTATGTAAATTGTAATATTGCAAATTGTTTTGCAACTTAATAAATTTCATAACGCGTAATTTTTTAATATTTTAAAAACAATAGGAAACTTTTTGACTTACGTGCATTAAAATTAGAATCTTGTATGGGATTTCCAATTTGTATTTTGTATTTTGAATTATTAATTAATGAAATTATTATTTATTAAAAAGGAACGTTACGATATAATTTTAGCAAATAAACCCATTTATTTAAAGAATTGTTGAGAAATATAAAATGCATAAGTACTACCAATATTTGATAATATAAATTTAGATGAAAATATACATTTGGAAATAATAGTAGTGATAAGTTAGAAATCTTTATTATGACTAATCAATGTAAAAAAAAAAAGCAAGTAAAAAAAAAAAAAATGGTTAAGTCAAAAGTCTAAGTCTTGTATTACATTTTTAAATATACTACATACAATGCATAGATTAAAATTATTATATTTATATTTGGATAATATAATTTCTTAACTCGCGGAAGGAAATTGCCGCAGTTACAACCACTACAAACATCCATGGCACTGTCGGGACTCGAACCCGAAAACCTGTGATATCGAGTGCCAGAGCGCTAGTCACTTGGTCATCAGGGCCGTATATAGTATAACTATAATTTTTATTTATCTTAAAATAGAATGCATGCCTCCAATTCAATAATTAGATATTTTTTCATTTAAGTTTTTTTTTATTATTTTCATTGCACTCATTTTTAACTGGTAGTTAAAAAAACCCAACCAGTTAAAAAAATTAGTTTTATGAGTACGACGTTGAGTTGTGGAATAAAATAAAATCTCCCTTTTTGCGTAACGGTCAACCCTCTTTATAAAATACACTATACTGAAATGTTTAGGAAAATATATTCATGTAAAAAAACATTTATGAATCCTGACTTTACAGAAAATTGTTGTATGGTAAACAGAATGTCCTCTCTACTGTATACAGGGCCGGATTTAGATGAAAAGAGGCCCTAGGCTATTCCACTTTACAAGGCCCTTTTCACCAGCTTGTAAATTACATGAGAGATAATAAAATACACCATTACAATGATATATATCAATATGTTAAATGAATCAAGTTGTGATGGGTACTCATCTATAAAAATTTGGCACGGATAATAAATAAAAAAAAAAAAAAAGTCGAGAACACTTATTTGGACATTTATTCTCAGCACCCTATATAGTACTTGTAGCAATAACTAATCAAACATAACACACAACATTTACAAACAAACAAAATTCAAATAAAAAAAAATATTTGACTACGAAAACAAAATATGCAAAGAAATTATCATATTTTCTGTCAACTTAAATTAAATATATTCAATACATTGAAGATTAAAGCAAATTCAATTCAGATAAATTTATTTCATAATAATTCGCAGTTAAAGTTTAAGTATGAATTATTATGAATTTTAAATTTAAACTAAACCAAAAATGGAACTTTATTCAAACACAAGTAATATAAAAAAAAAAATTTTTAAAGTCAATTCCTACTCTTTTTTCACTCTATTGCAGAAAATCCTTTATAAATAATTTCCATTCATTTCTTTGAAATTTATCTGGAGTCATCTATTGGTAGATATATGCAACTTAAATAAAAAAAAAATTAAAATTAATTAATTAAATTTAATGAATGAATTCATATTTGAAAAAAACTGTATTAACATTCAGTGTCATCCACTACAAGTTCAAAAAATGTATTTGAACTGGAGTGGATGAATAAAAAGTATTTTATGAATGATCGAAAATTTGAACAAGATATACAGTGGGCCACAAAATTGAGTATACACCTTAGAAACGTAGAGACTTTTGCAATTACAAATTAAATATTGCTTTAAGATGATTGAATTTTTTACCTTATATACTTTAGTCTATGCTTTACCGTACTATACTTATAAAATTGTTACATTTATTTATTTTTTACGAAAAAAAAATAAAAGATCTGAGACGAGAGGAAAAACACCACCACAAAAATAAGTATACACCTTTATTAATTTCCTTTAACGTACAAATTAATATTTTGTTGCATAACCTTTTGCTTGAATTACAGCTTGTAATCTCCTGGACATAGATTCTACTAGTGTTTTAGTGGTTTCAACAGAAATTTTAGCCCATTCTTCTCTCAGAACCTTCTTGAGAACTTCCGTGCTTGTGATTTCGTGCTCATGTACAGCTTTCTCTAATTGCGACCACACATTTTCGACGACGTTTAGGTCTGGAGACTGGGCTGGAGTGTGTAATTGCTTCTTGCAATGGTACTGCACAATCTTCGCTGTATGCTTGGGGTCGTTGTCCTGCTGGAATATGAAGCTTGACCCAAGCCCAACTTACTGGCACTTTTTTTTCAAGTTATCATTTAAAATCCCCAAATATACATGTTTGTCCATAATACCATCAATAAAAGCAAGCTTTCCAACCCCTCCAGCCGACATACAACCCCAAATGAGGACAGATCCACCTCCGAACTTGACTATCTTAATGGTGTCTTTAGGTGCCAGTGCTTTCCCAGCTTCTCTCCTTATTTTAAATCGTCCATCGCTTCCGTAAAGATTAAACTTACTTTCATCAGAAAATATTACAGTGTTCCAGAAAGAAATAGGCTTTAAACGATGTTCTTTGGCGAAAATCACTCTCTTTTTGTCTATACACATACTTGATGAGTGGCTTTCGTATTGGTGTACGGCCATGAAACCCATATTGGTGAAGGGTACGTCGAATTGTTTCAACTGAGATCTTTTCCCCCGATTGTAGAGGACATCGATAAAGCTAGTTTAAAGGCACTCACCATCGGATCTTTTCTTTACTGACTGAATGATCTTCCTCTTCGCTGTAGTACTCAGTATTTCTTTACGTCCTCTTCCAGGAATGTTGGCCACAAATCTAGTTTTTTTTTTTTTTATACTTCTGTAGCATTCTTTGGACACAACCATGAGTTACACCAATCAACGTAGCGATTTCTCGAAGAGATTTGCCCTCTTTTGACCATTTTACAACCAATAACACTCACATTCAGTAGTTTTTCTACGAGAGCTCATTTTACGATTTTTATTGAGAAAAATACTATTTAAAAGCGTTGAAGTGCAATAGCACGTGTTATAAGCAGCAGCTACTCCTGAAACTCTTTAAAGAAAATTTGAAACTAAAAAAAAGTGGTGGCATAATATACAAATATAAGAAGTGTATATTCAATTTTGTGGCATGGTTTTCTATCTTTTCTTTTCGAATCGCTTAACTTTTTTCGTAATAAATAAGTTAACTATAGAATTGTGTTATTATAGGATGGTAAAGCAGAGGTTAAAGTATCTAGGATAAAAATTTATCTATTTAAATCAATATTTAATTTGTAATTAGAAGAAGTCTAAAAGTTTTAGAGGTGTATACTCAGTTTTGTGGCTCACTGTATATAGAGAGAGTGTGAGCTAATAGAAGGAATTGAAAAATGAATTTCATGAGTTATAGATACAGGTGTGGAGTAAAATAAAATTAAAATCTTACTTTTTGCGTAATGGTTTCAACCCTCTTTTTAAAATACACTGTACTGAAATGTTTAGGAAAAAAATATTCATATAAAAACATTTATGAATCCTGACTTTACAGAAAATTGTTGTATGGTAAACAGAATGTCCTGTGCTATATGCAGAATGCATTCAACAATTCTGTAAAATACTCAGCTCATTTTAGATTCTAAACAGTGAATAAAAAATGTGAGTCTACTGCGTGACATTCTCAGCAACTGGTTAGAGGGCTCACTTTGGGAACTGCAGCATATGCGGAGGTTTTGAAATTCATTTTAATTTTTGAAACATAAATAGAGATGCGGGTTTCGGAACTGTCTACATCACGGAATTACACGCCAGATTTGCTGTCAGTTCGGTAAATATTCTTCTACACAATACATAAAAGTTCGGGCTTTTTTTTTTTTACCTTTGGATAAGGGGGATATTTCGTTTTCTTAAGATTTATGTGAAGGATATTTTTTTAATTTATTTATCGGTAGAGAATTAGTAGTTTTGTCTTATAAGTTTTGGTTTGAAAGTAGTTAAGCAGATACCTATTAAATGATATTTGATGAAATTAAATGGAACTAAAAACTAATTTCAATTATTATTGTTTTGATTCTGATATCAAACCTTTTTTTTTTTATCTTAATGCAGCTGGCAAACACTTAGACAGCTTGGTCTTGGATGCCGTGAGGCAAGCCCTGCACAGACGTTACTCACTTTGCATTACTCAGGGGACGCGTGTAACTTGAAGATACGTACGTGGAGTAACAATGCCCCCGCAACGCTCTACGATCCTATTAGGACCAGGACCTACGGTTTAAAGTGGATTCCGAACCACTGCAAACATCCATGGCAGCGCCGGGACTCGAACCCGAAACCTGTGGTACCGAGAGCCAGAGCGCTAGCCGCTCGGCCTGTCAGGCCCTACAGTAAAAATAATAATAAATTGCAGTGTTATTTTTTTTTTCAGCCAGCATACATCTCAAAGCACCAAGTTAAATCTCAGTGTTATTATAATATTAAAATGTTAATTTCAATGAGAATTGCTTTGATTCCAACAGAATTGCTTTGATTCCATTTCAAATCTTAAAATGCAATTCAGAAAATTCAATTCTCAAACACTAGAATGAAATGGTTCATAATGTTTTTTTATATAACTCCTTTACTTCAACAACTTTTGGGAACATAAATGTTTGACATGCAAAACTTTCTATTATAAAAATCCCCGGACACAAAACTCAAATATCAACCAACACGACAACACAACAAACAACATTAGTAACTGATTTTCTTGTTATTTAATGTTCGAACTATTTCTCTTTTGCTCTCTAGCGATTTCGAACATGACATTTAGAACATTAAAGGAACACTGTTTTCGATATAAAAAATAAAGTGGCAATATTATTTTTGTGTGTGTCACAGTGAATGACGCAACATTTTTTTTATTGAACTATCGTGTGTCACGTGCTGAGAGTCTGGGGACTTCACCCCGTTTCTAAACAAGAGTGCAATTACCGTTCCCACAACCCATGGGACACGGTCGTCCTTATGTCCAAAAGCTCTATTAGCCACTTCAGTGACCTTTGGCGTGGACATGACGAATGATTAGCGGTATAATTTTTATTGTGATGCACATTCTTACGCTATTTAAACCATAAATTGAAAAAAAAAAAAATTATGTTTTTCTATGTATTTGGTTTCAAAGAATGAAATTTATTTCTAATTCACCATTTAAATAAACAGTGTAAATACATATTATTAGGTAATACTTGCGATTCCCCCTTTAAAATAACTGGCCTTTGGCCTCACATTTTTCAGGTTCGAATCCTGGCGATGGCATGGATGTTTGTGAGTGGTTTGGAATTCACTTTAAACTGTAGATCCCGGTCTGCTTAACCCTCATGTTCATAAGATGACCGTAGAGCGACAAACCAAACCAAACCTGCAAAATAAGTGGCATGATAGCCAATTGTCTAGCGCTCTGGCCTTGGGGACCGCAGGTTCAAATCCTGGTGGCGGAATGGATGTTTGTGAGTGGTTCGAAATACAAGCTAATTGTAGGTGTGTGACAGTAGATGAGCCTAAACTGAGCATAAAATACACCTACATACGAAACCAAAATAAACTAAAATACAAATTCAAATTTAAATAAACAGTGAAAAGTGTTTAAATAAACAGTGTATCCATTTAAATAAACGGTGCAACGCCTATTATTAGGTAATACGTGCGGTTTCTTCTTCAAAATAAAAAATGGAAGCCTAATGACCATTTTGTTAGCGCACAGGACATTGGTACCACAGGCTTCAGGTTCGAGTTCTGGCGGAGACATGGATGTTTGTTAATAGTTCGAAATTCCCGTTAAATTGTAGGTGTGCAAAAAAGAATCGTAGATCTACATACCAAACTAAAATACAAATGCAAATTTTAATAAACAATAAAAGTGTTTAAATAAACATTGCGTCCATTGGAATAAACAATGAAAATACATATTATTAAGCAATACATGCGGTTTCTTCTTTAAAATAAAAATGGCAGACTGATGGCCAATTGTCTATCTTACTGTTTAGAACCACAGGCTTCATGTTCGAATCCTGGCGGTGCTATGGACGTTTGTAGTGCTTCAGAATCCACTTTAACTCGTAGGTCCCGGTCTCATATGTCCGTAAAGCATCATGGAGCCCAGTCAGACTTCTTCTCACCCACATCTTTCCCAAACTGTAAAGGGGCAACTCAGCTCTAGACACAATGATGTGGTGTGGTGTAGTAATAGCAGTTCAGAATGGGGCCTGAATGGCCGAGTGTCTAGCACTCTGGCACTCGGGGCCACAGGTTTCGGGTTCATAACCTAACGGTGGCATGGATGTTTGTTAGTGGTTCGGAATCCACTTTAATCCGTAAGTCCCTGTCTCATATGACTGTAGAGCGTCACAGAGCCCAGTCAGATTTCTCACACATCATTCCCAAACTGTATAGGGGCGTCTTAGTTCTAGGCACAGTGATGTGATGTGGTGTGGTGTAGTGTAGTATTAGTGGTGATGATTCGAAATCGGTAAATTTCGGTGTAAATTCCGGTCTAATTACCCTGTTGTTGTTTCCTGTCCCAGTTAGTAGACAACTAGACCAAGCCCACGAACCCGTATGGACCCATGGTTGTAGGTAAAGGGGGGCAGCTTCTGTTGTGATGGAGTACCCGTAGGTAGAAGTTTGATTTGGCTCCGTGACCTCTACAGGCATATGAGATTGACTTAAATTGGATTCCGAACCATTACAAATATCCATGGCCCCACCGGGACTCGAACCCGAAACCTATGACACCGAGCGCTAGAGTGCTAGACACTCAGCCATTTAGTCCCAATTTGCTTAAGGGGTGCAAAAAAAAAAAAAAAAAAAATGATCGTAGATTTACAAATCATATCAAAATGAAAGGCACTTATTTAATTTAAATTATTATTTAACGCATTAGTCAAAATATAGATGCTAGTTTTCCTTATCTTTCTACAATTTCCACCGTCATCCCCACCATTATTTCAATTCATGGAAAAGACGTATTCTTCATAGAAAGAACAACTCGTTTCTTGAATCTATCCGTAAATCAAGACAATTTTTGATTTCTTCAAAAAAAAAAAAAAAAAAAAAAATGCAGGTACTCTTAGAAAAGACCATGCTCCATTGAACGAAACAAGTGGTAATAAGAGATAGAATGTCTTGAGAATGCTGAGATAGGACTCCAGTTTCCAAATAGTTTTCGACTTGATTCGAAACATGTGACCGAGCATTGCAATAATGGCTGTCGTGTCTTTCCTTGAATTTTATTAGTTTCTCTTTCATGATTGTTTCAAACTCCTCAACTGCCCGTAATTTACTAGTAATGGTTTCACTGGGTAGCTCATGAGTTTTTGATTGAACATGCCGTTATTCATCTTCCTTGTCAAAATCACCATCTTTGAACACGTGAAACCATTTTTGACAAGTTCTGTCAACTAATGTATGTTCTCTATAAGTTTGCAGATGTACTTAAATTCCAATCATACTGTTTCCCAATTCTTCTCTGACGGTGGCATGGATGTTTGTTAGTGATTTGGAATCCCCGTTAAGCTCTAATTAGCTCGAAAAGTTCGGTCCCGTTCTAATTAGCCTGAAATGTACAAAAAATGACTATAGAGCATCAAACCAAACCAATCATTCCGCATTCCAATTTCTAATCAACCTTGTAGTAATTCCAATCATACTAATCTAATCTTTACTTCAGATGGACTTAAATTCCAATTAAAGCAGAAAAGAAAAAAAAAAATTCTGTCAAATATTCATTTTGACATCTGACATGCTCAAATTTCACGAAAAAAAAAACTTTGTAGTTCAGACTCAGTGAAATGACATTTACAATAACCGAAGCCTAATGATATTTTTGATATGAGATGACTATGTTCTTATTCATCTAGTAATAATATTAGTTACGACAACTGTTAGAAAATCGAACACATTAAGTTTGATATTCAAGACTTTCTTGTCACCCCAATAAAATAAGTGAAATTTAAAAAAATTATAGTTTCAAAGCGAACAGGTAGGGACTGGTTTCTGAAGCAAGAATATTAATAGCTATTGCAGCAGCATATGGAAGGTCTACATTCCCAGTCGGGTTATCTGTTGTGGATCTTACCGAGTTTTCTACTTTACAGATCGCAAATGAAGGTGCAGTTACTTCTGAAAGTTCACCGGAAACTATTTTGTTACTTGGACAACTTCAATTAATGGCCGACTCGTGGCACAGTGGCAATGTGCGCCGCTCTTGCCCACTGCTTGCGGCATTGTTGTACAAACGAGGAGATTCGTTGGCGTTTGGGACGTTCAACATTTTGCTTGTATTTGGGAGCTTGTAGGGTGTATTTTTTCTTGTAGTGGGAGTTTTCTGGGTTTTTCCCATACGATACGCAGATGAGGGGTAGTTACCCCTAAAGTTCTCCCGGAGGCACTCCTCTCCTTCTTCAGCGTCACGGAGGCCAAGTCAGACTTCTACCTACGGGTGCTCCATCACAGCAGAAACTCCCCTTCTGCTCCATCCATGAGTAGACTACTTATGGGGTGTCCGTCCAACGTTGCCGGATACTGAGGATCCAGTCACAATAACAAATTAGATTAATAATACCATTAGAATAAACAGAATAACAAATATAAAAATTTTTTAATGATTTAGTGAAATTAACCTCCGTGTCCTGTAAAAACCAATCGGAATCGTGCCTGTCAATTGTAAACCGGAACAGGCAGATCAGGATATCGCTAACATTCCACAACGAGAAATAATCCACAACATTCAACCACAATCGCTAACATTCCACAACACGAGATTTGGCATCCATGAGAAACTCATTTTTAGCCCAACTCATTGGCTCAGTGCTTTCTGAAGAAGACATTAAAGCTGAGGGTTCAATCCCGCAGCGGCTTTCTTGTGAAAGACACTACCAAAAACGAGGGAGCTCCCCTGATAGTGTTTGTGGATTCAAAAGCATCGTATCATGCGTTTACTTCTGGTGGGCTGTTGTTTCTTACCCCGTATGATACCAAAATGTAGGGTGTTCTCCCAAAAGCTCCAGGAAGTCACTTTCCCTTTTCTTCAACGATACTGAGCCAAGGCGGACTTCTACCTATGCGTGCTCCATCACAACAGAAGCTGCCCCCATCTCACCTTCTATGAGAAACATGATCCATAGACTTGGTCTTTTGCTGTCGACCAAATGAATAAGAAATCTATTTTTAAACTAAAGTGCTCAACATTAATAAACAACAACATTATATAATTTTCATTTTTGCAACTAAAAAAAGCTCTGAAACGCATGCATGTATGTTTTCAATTGTAAAAACTTTTATAAAATTGAGACCACCACTTGATGTATCTAACATCTAACAGAAGCAACGCAAATGAATGAGTGTTCTATTTGGAAATTAAATTTAAATGTTGTTCACACCGACACGTTTCCTCTACTTGCTTACTAACATCGTTTAGACTAATCTGCCTACAAGTGCTAGTTTTCGTCTAAAATAAACTTAGATGATCAGATTAAAAGTTGTGAAAACGTGATGATAAATGAACGACGATGTTAATTCTGAAAACGAAGAAGCCTTAATGATGGAAACTGAGAGATTAATTTCAGAGTGACCGAGAGATGATTTAATAAAATGCATCTGCAATATATTAAGCCCTAAATTCAGTTTAAAATACTTTTAAAAAAATAAAGAATAATGTATTTGTTTGCATTTTTGTTCCGTCTACAAAACTTTTGAAATCATAGATGAACTTGGAAAACTTTCTTAAATAAAGAAAATTGATTGCTATGAGTAATTAAAAGTTAATGTGTTTCTAACAAGATATATTTAAGTTCTGGGCCTGATGGCTGAGTCACTGGCTTTCTAGCGCTCGGTGGCACAAGTTTCGGGTTCGAGTCCTGGCGGTGATACGGATGTTTGTAGTGGTTTGGAATCCCACTTTAAACCATAGGTCTTAGCTTTAATAGAGACTGTTGGGCGTAGGGCTGACAACCTTACACCATAATTAGAAAACATTTCCAGTCTCGAAATCTGCCAGTAGACAGACGGCCTTGGCCCACCCATGGTGTGCCAAGGCTGTTTGGGCTGTTGCACCAAAGAAGAAGAAAAAAAAGAAATATTATTTGTCAAAAACGTCATCATGCAAAAACCGAAGTAAATAATAACAATAATCAATAAATGAAGATATTACGTTCAAAATATGAACGAAAAACAAAAATGAAATATAATAATTAAAAAATAAATAAAAACATTACGTCCAAAATATGAAGGAAAATAAAAATTAAATATAAAAATCAAACGATAAATGAAGGCATTTTTTGTCCAAAATATGAAGAACAATAAAAAATTAATAAATAAATAATAAATCAATAAATGAAGACATTAAATAAAAAATCAAACGTCCAAAAAAAAGGAAAATAAAAATTAAATAAATTATGTCCAAAATGAAGGAAAATAAAATAAAATAAATAAATAAATGGATCAAACGATAAATGAAGACAATAAAATCAAATATAAAAATTAAACACCAAGTCCAAAAATATGAAGGAAATAAAATAAAATTAAAAATAAATCAATAAATCAAACGTTAAATGAAGACATTACGTCCAAAATATGAAGGAAAATCAGAGCGATAAATGAATTAATAAATAAAACGTCCAAAAATATGAAGGAAAACAAAATGAGATAAAAAAAAATCAAATCGATAACATAAAGACATTACGCCCAAAATATGAAGGAAAATGAAATAAAAAGTCAAACGATAAATGAAGTCATTATGTCCAAAATATGAAGGAAATAAAATGAATAAAAAATCAAACGATAAATGAAGACATTACGTCCAAAATATGAAGGAAAATGAAATAAAAAATCAAACGATAAATAAAGTCATTATGACCAAAATATGAAGGAAAATGAAAATGAAATAAAAAAATCAAATGATAAATAAAGACATTTTGTCCAAAATATGAAGGAAAAGTAAAATATAAAAATTAAACAATAAATCAATATATAATAACTGGAAAATACGAGTAATAACCAGTCATTAGCAAACAAAGTTAAAAAACATTTTATAGAGTTGATACGATGAAAAATTTGTTCAGTGTTAAAACTACTAATGAATTAAAAACCAAAATTAATTAAAACAATTCTGAAAACATCATTACTTGAGTAAACATTGCTTCGAAGCACATAAGTGAATAAATAAATTGTCACCTCTAAGTGCATCCCGTGCGGTAATAGACAACCCCCGACAGACGATACGCGATGATAAAGTGACCGAGTGCCACGGAGAAGGTGTAGGGTCGGCCACGGAGAGTGTGTTCAGCGTCGCGAGGACAAGATCTATCATCTTTGCCGACAAGTGTTTCGACAGCCCCCTCCCCGTGTCATTTCTCATGGCGGGATTTTCATTTTCCCGCCATTTGTCACCTAATGGACTCCTGAGGTGACAAATGGAGGTCTCTTTTTTTTTCTTCTTTCCAGAGTTTGTTTATGGGATCCTCTCTTTTTTGATATTCTGTTCAAGTACTAGATGCTTTGTATGGAAGTGTTGATTTGATGATTCTGTAATAGACCTAAGTGTTTTTGGAATGTTGAATCAATATACATAAAGTAAAAGTAATTTTTGTGCACAGAAAATAATAGACATGTCCCGGCATATGCTACAGAAAATGAAGCTTTTTTTTGTTTTGGTAAATTTTATTAAGGTGGCTTGATGACCGAGTAACTAGCGCTCTGGCCCTCGATGCCACAGGGTTCGAATCCAGGCAGTGCCATTGATGATTTTTGTAGTGTCTCCGAATCCTCTTTAAATCGTAGGTCCCGGTCTATTATGATTGTGTGAGCATTGTGAGGGTAATTACTCGTGCCCGTAGCATATCTTCAATGTGCCTTTGGGCAGTGCCCCCTGTGGTAACAGCGGTGTAAGCCCTTGCTTATGGCATAAAAAGCTACATTGTGTTGCAGTAAAAGATTATACGAATACTTAGAACCTCAAAGGACATTAACATAAGACATTGCATGCATTGCGGCCTGATGGCCGAGTGACTGGAAGTTCTGGCTCTCGGTGCCACAGGTTTTGAGCTCGAGACTCGGCGGTGCCATGGATGCTTTTAGTAGTTAGCAATCCACTTTAAACCATATGTCTCGGTCCAATATGATTGTAGAACATTGGGTGTAGACTGAAACCCTACCCGTAAAAGAAAACATTTCCTGCCTCTAATCTGCCAGCAGGCTGACGGCCATGGCCCAACATGGGTCTGTTGCCAATGATGCTGATGATGAAAATTTAATTAAATCAAAATATCTGTGCAGTATTAAAGGTTTAAGATTTTAAATAGCATGCCTTAAGTATAATATAGATTGGTTAAATAAAGCAATCATTCTTATCTAAGAAATCTCAATATATATATATATATATTTCATTTTTAATATATTAGAACTTATAGTTTTTAATATATTGTTTTTAGTTTGAAATTTTTATATCGACAGATTTTCTCATCATCGAATCTACTCATTCAAAGTAATTACTTTAATGAATCCTATCATTTAAAATCGAAACTTTATCCTTTTGTAAGTTAACTACCACGGCCTATCAATGGGCTATGATTCAGAAAGAATATAAAACCGTTATTTGCATTAAAGTATTTTTTACGTCCCTAAAACTGTTGCTCTAATGCAGCTGGCAATGCAGAGACAGTTAATCTTTTATGCCATAAGCAAGGTCTGCACTGTTGTTACTTATTTAGCACTACCCAGGAGGTGCATGTAGCTTGAAGATATGCTACGGACGCGAGTAACACTGACTCCCTTCCCCACACACAACGCTCTACGAAACTATAAAGCCGGAAACTACGGTTTAAAATGGATTCAAACCACTACAAACGTCCTTGGCACCGCCGGGACTCAACATGAAACCTTTGGCACCGAGAGCCAAAGCGCTAGTCATTCGGCCATCAGGCCCATTAAGCTAATATGGATTGGTTAAATAAAACAACCATTCTTGCCCTAGAAGTCAAGATAATATATATATTTTTTTCACTTTTTTAATCTGTCAGTATTTATTTTGTAGAATATAATGTTGTTAATTTGAAAACAACACTATTTTATCGACAGATTATCTCATTAACGAATTTACTCATTTTCCAAAGCAATTATTATAACGCCACCCCATCAGTTTGAAATTGAACCTTCGTCCTTTTGTAAGTTAACTCCATACCTTTTCAATGAGCTATGGTAAGAAGAATAGTTAGAAAGAATATAAAAACCGTTATTTGCATTACAGTATTTTTTACTTCCTAAATCTAATAATGTCTTACTTATTTTTTTATTAAATAAATTAATATAAATTTTGAACAATATCTTTAGTTAATAAGTCAAAGTTTGCCTTGATTGAAATAATATAAACTAAATGATTTGTAATTCTATGAACACTGAAGCTATCTACAAAAAGAGAAAAGTCTTAAAAAACTGTGTTTTTGAAAATTCAATTTTCTTTTTTCACGTTACTTCCCTAGTTTATTATGCTTGCTTTTCAACTAATTCTTTTTTGTTTTTTTTTAATTAGAACTTTTCTTTTCCCTTTTTCCTTTCTCATAAAATGCAATTGTTTCTCTGTTTTGAATCAATAAAGCAAAGTATACTAAAAGTTTTCATCCATTTTATATTTTTCTATCGTGAACATCTTATTCTTCACAAGCAATTTTTTGAGATAACTTTTTGACTTAAATTATTTTCGAATAATTATTGACTCCTTAAAATCGTATTAAAATTCTGACCTTGAAATAAATGAATAAATTTTTTATTTTTTTATTGTTATTCGCTATGTGGAATATTTTATTTATTATAAGCTTTATTTTAAGATAAATTAAGAGTGACTGATTACTAAGACACGACAAGTAATACCAAACAGAAAGCTTCTGTGCCTATGCCAAAAACTGGGCGCGATAAATTTGTAAGCCTGAGAGTTCTTTCTTTAGGGACGTTTGTTCAAAATTGCAGTAGCACAAGGCGGGTATACCTAAGCATTCTTCTAGTGTTGTACCCTGAGTAACACTGAATCTGCTACAACACTGCAGCTCTGGTGGTGAATGACTTAGGTCATCCCGACTTTTGCTCAGTGGTAACGTGTATCACTGGTGAGCATTAGGGCACTGGTTTAATACGCCAGTTGTTGTTGTAGACACTGTTTCAAAAACGAGAAGACACGATGGTGTTTGTGATCATCAGTATCTTACCTCGTTAGTCTGACTACCTGTTGGGAGTTTTCCGAGTTTTCACCCATACAATACGGGGTAGTTTCCCCTAAAATTCCTATGCCTTCCTTCTTCAGCGGCATGGAGCCAAGTCAGACTTCTACCTAAGAGCACTCCATCACAACAGAAGCTACCCCTTTTCCTCCATCCATGGCTAGATTACTCATAGGGTGTCCGTCCCAAGCTGCCGAACACTGAGGATTAGCCAAAACGACATGGCTTAGGTCAAACTGCCCAACATTTGCATACAACAACTAAAAAAATTAACTAATTGTTTTTATAAATGTTTTGTTTGCTTCTAATTACAACATATATTTCGATTAAAATTTCTACATGAAAAGTAGAAAATCTTTTCAGTAATACAAGCGATTAATTATTTTGATACCCACGATAGAAATTCTACTTTTCAAACGAAAAACAAAGTAAGAAAGCTATCTTCTAAGTACTTAAATCAGGTCATTACTTTTTACGCTATTTTCAAAAATATTTTTTATTTTATTTTTAAAAACCTAATGTGATATAAATTGAAACATTTTATAACGGAATAAAAGATATTGAGATATGTGATGTGATAACATGGATTGCTGTAAATCATAAATGCGAATAAGATTGCTAATTTATCAGCAATATTATTTATCGATCTTCAATACATTTTTAAAGTTACATCAATCTATACATTTAAATTTCGTATCTCCAAAGAGACGCACGAGATACGAATATACAACGAGATACAAATATATACGAGATACAAATATTTCACTTAGATCAAACTGTCAAAAATTTGAAAATAACAACTAACCAATTGTTTTTCATAAAGCTTTTTGTTTGTTTTTAATCACAAAATTTATTTCGAACAAATTTTCTACAGGAAAAAGTAGAAAATCTTTTGACTAAGGCAGTATTTATTTATTTTGATGCCCTGATCAAAATTCTTCTGCTTTTTTTCAAACGAGAAACAAAGATATCTTTCTAAATACTTAAATCAGATCATGATCCTTTTTAACTCCATTTTGAAAAATCTTTTTTTTTTTTCAAAACCTAATGTAATATAAATTGAAAGATTTTTATAACGGAATAAAAGAAACTGAGATTTGTGAGTCTTATTCATCGATCTTCAATACATTTTTAAAAAGTTACATCCATCTATTTATTTAGATTTCGCATTTCCAAAGAGACACACTAGATACTGAACAAATATTTCAAATAATTCAACTCGCAAATTGACATTCCCTGTGAAATGAACCGGACATCCATCCACAACAATAACAGCATGAACTCTGCCAAATAATTAACACTTACCACCGACCGATCGAAATTTTTTATAAAACTTTTCTTTTTGGTTCTAATTACAAAAATTTATTTCGAACAAAATTTGTACGTAAAAGTAGAAAATCTTTTGACTAAGGCAAGTAATTATTTATTTTGATGCCCCTGATCAAAATTCTTCTGCTTTTCAAACGAGAAATAAAGCAAGAAGGGTATCTTTTCTAAGTACTTAAATCAGGTCATTATCATTTTCTATTCTATTTTCAAAAACTAATGTGATATAAATTGAAGGATTTTTGTAACGGAATTAAAAAAAAAAAAAACAACTAAGATTTGTGATGAGATACCATGGATTACTATGGATTCAAAATGCGAATTTTTTTCTTTTTATCAGAAAGCCTATTCATGTGTCTTCAATACATTTTTAAAAGATACATCAATCTATTTATTTAGATTCCTTATTTCAAAGAGACACAGGAGATACCGAACAAATATTTCCTACATAACACAACTCGCACATTGACATTCCCTGTGAAATGAACCGGATATCCATCCCCAACAACAACAACAACAACAGCATGAACTCTGCCAAATAATTAACACTTACCACCAACCGATTCGAGAGATCCCGAATTCAATCCTTGCCAAATTGGCTACCATCTTGCAGGATAATGCATCGTTCGATGCTCTTCCCCAATATGTACACGGAACAAACTTCCCAACAGGGGACGTTCAACCTAAACCCCTGTAGAAGATGGTCCAACGACCAAATTTTAATTCTTTTAAATCAAAAGATGCCGCACCAGTAATAAAAATACAAATAAGGACCATCAGAATCGGTCACAGTTACATGGGCAGAAGGCCGATCAAGAAACCGATTTGTTGATTTACATTTCATGCGGAGGTAAGTGGCAACCGTTTTGTGGGAAGACGGAAGTAGAAGTGGTAGAAGTCTTCTTTCCTGTGTGACTTGACCCCCGCCATCGCAGGCAGTCAAGTCGAAAGAAACGTTAAAAGACGATGTTGGCTGCTGTGATGTATCAATTTTCTTTCCATTTGGCTGGCACAAATTGTGGTGCACATCCATTCATACTTCACTTTGGTAACGTGTTTGCCGCGGTTTTAACAATGGGAGATGGATAAATAAGTGGGGGATGTGTGAATTTGCTTGCTGAGGAATGCTATGGTTTTTATTTTCGGTGTGGGAATTTCGGTTTTAACTGTTTCGATAAGTAATAGTGGTGTCTGAAGAGTTGGTGATAGGTGATTGATTTCTTTTATGTTGTAAAACTGATTTGAAAAAAAAAATTCAGAGACGAGACAGGCTTTCAATAAATATTTGTTAAAAATATATACTGTCAATAGAATAATTTTAAACTGTTGAAAATTTATCACTTTATTGAAAAAAATTAATAAATAAATAAATAATCAAATAAATATAAATAATTTTAATAAATAAATAAATAATCAAAGTTGATATTTATAATAATGAAAAAGGTAGGAATTTTTTTAATAAACTACGGTTTTTATACAATTGACTGTTTTTTAATTGCTATATAAAGTACTTGATTTAGCCCGACTCGCGGCTCAATGGCAACATGCACTATGGTAAGCATTAGAGTGGAGGTTCATTCTGTTTAGAATCTTTGTTGTAGACACTTTTTCAAAAATAGACAGAATGGCGTTTGGGATGTTCAGCATCTATTTATGCTTTTGTCCTTTTATTTTTACGAATATTAATTTTCTTATTAACGAATCTAAGGCTTTATTGCGACTCCACACTGTTCTACAGAAAATTTCATAATTTTTAGGAAATCTTCATAAAAGTATCGCTTCATGAATAAAATGCATAAATAATAATTTTCTTCATAAGCGCATAACTCATAAATAAAATGCATAAATAATAATTTTCTACATAATAGCGTATTTGTAAAGTCTATTTATGCTTTTGTTCCTTTCTTTTTTATCAATATTTACAACACATTTCTTATTAATGTATAAAAGGCTTTTATTGCAATTCCACACTCTTTTATAATAAAATTAATATTTTTTGGAACTATATAACCTTACTATTTCTTCATAAATTATTAGCTTATTTCTAAGTACTACCTATGCTTTTTTTCTTTTTTATGAATGTTTTGTAACAAATTTCTTATTAATGAATTTAAAGTTTTTATTGCAACTCCCGCTATTCTACAGAAAAATTAATAATCTTTAAAAATTGAATAATCTTACTGTTTAGATAAATGAATAGCGTTCTGTGCTTTTTTTTTTCTTACAATTTTGGTAGCAGGTTTTTTTAATCAAATATGAACTAATATTTATTTTAACGACTCCAAATCATTACCTTTATTGCAGAACCAGCACGTCTTTACTGGAAGCCTAATAAATTAAGGAAACCTTCAGAAACAATATAGGAACCGATTAAAAATTTCAATTTATTAAAAAAACACTCCCCAAATATTTTAAAGAAAACACGGACCCAAAATCGATTTAAACTCTTTGCCTCTAGGAAAATAAAAAACAAATAAAAAAGCAATAAACAACAGAATTAAATTATATGATGGCTTTATTGCAATTCCACACTGTACTACAGAAAAATTCATAATTTTTAGGAACTGAATAATCTTTCTATTTCTTCATAAATGAATAGCATTATTATAAAGTCTATCTGCGCTTTTTTCACCAATTTTGGGAGCAGGTTTTTTATTAAATATGAACCAATATTTATTTTAACATGACACCGAATCGTCACCTTTATTGCCGCAACAACATGTCTGTACCAGAAACCTAATAAATTAAAAAAGGAAATCTTGAGAAACACTATAGTAACCGATTACAAATTTCAATTTATTAAAAACATTCTAGGGAGAGTTTTTCTCGGCCAAAAAACTCGGACCAAAAAGCGATTTAAACTCTTTGCCTCCTAGGAAAAAAAAAAAACACCAAATAAAAGCAATAAACAATAGAAACTTCTTATCAATCAAGTTCATAATTTCCCATAATCTTACTATTCCTTCATAAGTGAATAGCTTTTTGTAAAGTCTTTCTGCGCTTTTTTTATCAATTTCAGTAGCAGGTTTTTATTAAATATGAACCAATATTTATTTTAACACGACTTCGAATAGCTACCTTTATTACAGAAACAGCACGTCTCTACCGGAAACCTAATAAATTAAGGAAATCTTCAAAAACACTATAGTAACCGATTACAAATTTCAATTTATTAAAAAACTCTCCCCAAATATTTTAAAGAAAACACGGACCAAAAATCGATTTAAACTCTTTTTGCCTCTGGCAAAAAAAAAACCCCAAATAAAAGCAATAAACAACAAGAACTTCTTATCAATCTTACCAACCAAACAACCTTGGTTGATCCAATTCTATCCAACTCAAAGTCGAAATTACCTGCAAGCTGATTTTGGCCCTGGCTCACACACACACAAAACACACAATTTGGTTCAACCGCCCTGCTTCTTTTAGGGGACTTCCGTGTGAAAGGGCACCTGGCCCACTTTTCCCGTTCTCCTTTTGCTATTCATGCAATAAATTTTCCGGATACGTATTCTTTCCGGATACGACGTTCCCGGACACTTTGTCGTGCGATCCGCAGTCCGACAGCTGTTCCTTTTCCCTGGATCCAGTAGAAGAAGTATGGCTGGCTTCACTGCAAAACACCGCTGCTCGGCAGGAAATTGAATTGGAAGGGGGGGAAAAAAGGGAGAACCCGAGTCGGGTAGAGGGTAGATGATATTAGAATTTTGGGTTATGTGTAATTAAAGTATTCTGATGAGAACACATAATTTATTATGGTGGAAACTGAACATGATTTATGGTTTCAGAGTCAGGGAAAAAGAAGTTTAGTGGGGAATTTGGAATCCTAAAGGATTCCATGTGTGGGTATCATTGGGAGAATGGATGAATTATTACCATATGGAAAAACATACAATATATTCCGATTGATAAGTTAACTTTGCGTGTTTCAAATGATAAAGAATTTTAAAAGTTATAATTTTATTTCATGAATTAAAAGATCGAATTTATTTTTTAAAAATCCGATCACTTGAAAAAAATTGGATTCAAAATGTTCGATATAATTTAATTTATGGTTCCAATGGAATATATAATTCTGGAATATTCATGGAATATATAATTCTAAAATATTCCTTGGAACATATGGAATATATAATTCTGGAGTATTTCATGGAACATATGGAATATATAATTCTGGAGTATTCCATGGAATATATGGAATATATAATTCTGGTGTATTTCATGGAATATATGGAATATATAATCCTGGACAAAAAAAAAAAAAAAAAAGATAAAATCTTTTTTAAAAGATAGAATTTTATTTCTCGGATTAAAAATCCGATCATTTGAAAAAAATTGAATTGAAAATATTCGATATAATTTAATTTATTTTTCCGATGGAATACATAATTCTAGAATATTCCGTGGAATATATGGAATATATAATTCTAAAATATTCCATGGAATATAAAAACCTGGAATATTGCATGGAATATACATGTGTGCTATCATTGGGAGAAGGATAAATTATCTCCATTATGGAAAAATTCAATATATTCCGGCTGATAAATTATAGTTTTAATATATGAATAGGAATATATGAATTTTAATTCTGAATATTCCATATATATGAAATATATATGGAATAATATTCCATATATATGGAATATATAATTCTCATTTCCATGGAATATATGGTATATATAATTCTAGTCATTTATTATGGTGGAAAATGAACAGGACTTATAGTTTCCAACATCGGGGAAGAAGTTTAGTGGGGAATTTGGAACCTAAAGAATTCCATGTGTGATAACATTGGGAGAAGGATAAATTATTTCCATGTGGAAAAACATACACTATATTCAGATTGATAAGTTAATAGTTTTAAAGACTTTGCGTGTTTGAATGGTAAAGAATTTTAAAAGTTAGAATAATTTCATTTCAAGGATTAAAAGATTGAATTTATGCTTTAAAAAAATCCGATCACTTGAAAAAAATTGGATTGGAAATATTCGATATAATTTAATTTATGGCTCCAATGGAATATATAGTTCCGGAATATTCCATAGAATATATGGAATATATAATTCTGGAATATTCAATGGAATGTATAATTCTGGAATATTCAGTGGAATATATAATTCTGAAATATTCCATAAAATTTAGGAAAACTATGAATAGTCATTATAGTCATTATGAATAGTCAATTAAATATGAAGAGTCCAGAATTACATATCCCAAAAGGGATATGTAATTCTGGTCTATTCCATGGAATATATGGAATATATAATTCTGAAATATTCCATGAAATATATGGAAAGTATAATTCTGGGATATTCCATGAAATATAAGGAAAGTATAATTCTGGGATATTCCATGAAATATATGGAAAGTATAATTCTGGAATATTCCATGGAATATATTTCTGGAATATTCATGGAGTACTTTTCTGGAATATTTCAAATATATGTATAATTCTGGAATATTCCATGGAACATATGTAATATTCCATGGAACATATTTCTGTGTAATATTCCATGGAACATATTTCTGGAAACATATTTCTGTTATTCCATGGAACATATTTCTGTAATATTCCATGGAACATATTTCTGTAATATTTCATGGAATATATAAAATATATAATTCTGAAATATTCCAAGGAATATATGGAATATAGAATTCTGAAACATTCCATGGAATATATGGAATATATAATTCTGGTTTCAATGGAATATATAATTGCATGAATAAAAAAGAAAATAATTGTCCAATCTTAACACAAAAAGAATTTTATGGTCATAATACTGAGCTTATAAATATTCTTATCCAAGTTTTAAAAATAATTTTCTTTAAAATGATAAAATAATTAATTGATATTTCAACAGTATTTTGCAAAAGCTGATATTACTTAACTTTAAACAAAATCAATATCATTTTAAATGCTGAATATGAAAAAATTAATCATTTTTAAAGAATGTTATTTTAATGAATACCAATTTGATGATGAATATTATTTTAATGAATATCAATTTAATATGATATCAATATGAAAAATTTTAATATGTAATCAAACTGAAAATTTTTAATGTGATATTATTAGAATATCATCAAAATGAATATCTTTTTGATGTGATATTTAAAATCAACACATTTTAAATATAGCATTTAGATCCTATTCAATCACTCCAGATAGTTTACGGTATAATTATATTTTCTCTGTTAATCTAATTTAAGTACCAAATTCTAAACTTCTGATAATTTTATTACAAAATAACGTATTAATTATAAAATTAATAGTGTGTTGTGAGAAATGCTGGAAAATCAGAAAAGAAATTAAGTAAAAAACATTTGAATCTTTTTAAAAATTATGATATCAAATATATTTGAAACTTCTTAAAAGAGATTGTGTTTTGAGTATAATAATGCAATGAAAAATCGATAAAACATATTACAAATTAGAAATTATTTTATATTATTTATTAATTATAAATAAATAAATTTTAAATTGTAAATTTTTTTTTATTTAAAAAAAAAAAAAATTAAGCATAATTGAACAAGAATTTCAATAAAATTAATAATAAGAGTTTTCTTTTTAATCTAACGATAGAATTTTTAATGAGTAAAAATGTTTCAGTACCTGAATATGTTAAAAATACGTATGAAGTTAAAATAACTTCAGAAACGTTTTCTTTTTACACTTTATTTGTTAATTAGATGTAAATTTATCTTGTACTCGCATAAATACATTTAGTCTTCATTAATATTAAAAAAACCTCGCCATAAATGTTATTTTATTACATTACAAAATATCAACAAAAATGCTGCAAATTAATTTCATTATTAATTCATTTTTAATAAAAATATTAAATGTTACGATATTTTAAATTGTTAAGTTATTTCGAAATTAAATCCTAAATTAACTACACTCATGTCCATAAATTAAGGATAATGAAGTTCAGGCAAAGAAAGAGACAGAAACAAAAACAAATTTGACTTATTTGTAAAGTCTATTTATTAAACAAAAGGTAAAGAGCAAAAAAAGATGCTATATGTTTGACATAATTAATAAAATTTGCGATTTTTACTCCCTGGGGCAAATTTAAAGAAGAACCTATTTACAAAAACAGTATAACATGGTTAGGATGATGGTTAATATGGAGTATGTCTCCCGGACGATGCAATACAGGCCTTACAACGCCTAGGCATGCTGAGTATCAAATTATCAATCTGATCTTGGGGAATATTACACCACTCATCAAGCAATGCCCTCCGAAGTTCCGGTTGACAGGTGGGGGAGGGGTTGACGGGCTGTAATTCGTCGGCCCCAGCATATCCCACACATGCTCTATTGGTTTCAAGTCCGGTGAGTATGCTGGCCAATCCATACGGGTGATATCCTCCAATTGAAGGCATTCGTCTACAATGTTTGCACGGTGAGGACGGGCGTTGCCATCCATAAACAGAAATTCAGCATCCATGGCGTCCCGAACAAACGTACATGTTGTTCCAGAATGACATCCCGATAGATGTGGCCTGTCATCGTTACACTCTGAACATGCAGGTCAGTTCTGGAACCAAAACTAATTCCTCCCAAACGAGCCATCCTGCACCACCATAACGCTGTCGTTCAATGGTGTTCTCTTGGGGGTAACGGATACCTGGCACTCTCCATATGAAAGTCTGGAGAGAATCAGACTGCAAAACTAAACCTGGTCTCGTCGGAAAACATCACACAAGACCACTGTTGCGGTGTCCACAATGCATGCTCTCTACTCCAGGTTAATCGCAGGCGACAGTGAGTTGCGGTAAGTGGAACACATCTGGCAGGCCTACGAACATATAGACCAATGTGCCCTAAGCGTCTGTACACGGTCTGCGTCTGTACACGGTCTGTACACGGGGTAATTCTACCACGTAAAAACCATCCAAATGCTTCCTTTGTGCCATAACTATGCGGTTATTGCAGTGAAAGGCTTTTAAAGCGCTTGTGAACAATTTTACTTCTTTGCCACCATTCCTTATATACCCCTCTCTTACACTCTCGTCATTGTGACGTACCATCCGCGCCATCTTGTGGTTTCCTGTAATTTGCATATTCTTCTTCAAGATGTGTGTGATAATTCTACAGGTGAAATTTTTATTTTAGAGTTCAATTTCTGTGTGATTCTGAATTATCCTTAATTTATGGACATGAGTGTAGTATGTTAAATAAAAACCTAAATTATCAATTAATATGTTAAATAAAAATCTAAATTATCAATTAATATGTTAAATAAAAATCTAAATTATCAATTAATATGTTAAATTAAAATCTAAATTATCAGCTAGTATGTTAAATTAAATTAAATCCTAAATTATTCTTAATTATTCATTAGTATGTTAAATTAAATCCTAAGTTATCAACTACGAGTAATATGTTAAATTAAGATCTAAATTATCAACTAATATGTTAAATTAAAACCTAAATTATCAATTAATATTTAAATTAAATCCTAAACTATCAACTAGTATGTTAAATTAAATTAAATTGATTTTATTTAATATCATATTATAATTATGCTATTGTT
Source organism: Caerostris extrusa (assembly GCA_021605095.1). Taxonomy (NCBI): domain Eukaryota; kingdom Metazoa; phylum Arthropoda; class Arachnida; order Araneae; family Araneidae; genus Caerostris; species Caerostris extrusa. Next base: position 77,939 of record BPLR01006909.1, on the reverse strand, counting down.
ATTTTCTGAATCAACGAATTTCCTCATAAATAAGAAAAAAATAAGATGGCTATGAGAGTTTTTCTAGAATCTTTTATCAATATTTTTTATATTCTTATGAGATAATGTAAGAAGTAATACCTCTTCATTAACTTTGTATTCAATGCTTTAGTATTAAAAAAATCAATCCTTCGCATGAATATGGTCAAATAAATCATTTAAACAATTTGTTACTTAATGTTGTTACTTGCATATATCAATTGCATCAAACATTCAAAGGAATTTTCTACATTATTTCGGAAATTTAAAAATATTTAGAAATGCATAGACAGTTTTTAATGTGAATACACAGCATGGCTTATAAATGAAAAGTCTTTTGCGCATATATAAACTTGCATTCTCCATTCAAAAGAATTTCCTTCGTTATTTGGAATTTCAAAGAAATAAAATAATACATAGAAAGTGAATGAGTATATAATGTAAATTACAACATCGCCTATAAATAAATAGTCTTTATGTTTTTCGATGAAACTGATCTTGGCATAAAAATATATTTAACTGTCTTTATATTTAATTAAATAGAAGTACATATTTCCATATGTTTAGATAGTTTTGTTTGAAATTGAAGAATGCTTATTATTTTATTTAGAGGTTAGGCTTATGGTGCTCTGTGCCCCATTTTTTGGGTGCTAGTCCCGGCTGTGTAGTGGTTCGGAATCCACTTTAAACAGTAGGTTCCTATCTAATATACTGTAGAGCGTTGGGCGTGGGACTGACAACTCTACTAAGTAGTAACCATCTTCTGTTTCGAAATTTGTCAGTAGGCAGACGCCCTTGGCCTACCATGGTCTGTAGTGCACGGAGTTAGTTAGGCTAGGCTTATAATTAGTCCGTTAGATTTCCGAAAGACCCACAAATGGATCAAAATTGCGGAAATGGAAAAAATTCTGTGTATATGGAAAAATGGACATGATGTCCTTTCGTTAGCTCGAAGAGGAAAATACGTATCCTCAGATGCATCCTTGGAAGTTCTTAAAAATTGAGGATTGCAATTGAAAGTGCATTGTAACTGCCTCTAATATACTCTAAATAACGCTGAATGTGTTACATAACTATCGCTGAATCTGCTTCATGTCTATCTAGTGAAGAATAAAAACATGAATTTTAACATAATAACATAAATTAAAACCGAAACTTCAAAAATTATTAAGTTTTTTTTTTTTTTTTATTTCTCTTTTACCTTCATAACTTTAGCAGTTCAAATTGCATTGCAGCATTGAGATGTTATTTTTTTTTTTTTATCAAATTTACTCTTACCATATGTAAATAATAAAATTGAAATTTAAAAAAATGAGTCGCAAATAAGAAAATTTATTTTATTAATTTGTTTAAATTTTTATTAATATTTTTCTGACAAAATTATTATTGCAATTTTATTACAATTTATCTCCCGAAGAAACTTTGTATATACTTAATTAGAGTACTTAGACACAAAAAATGCCTATATGATACTTGGAGATGCACGAGAATTCCACGGATTCTCAACAAAAAAAAATATTGTATAAATAGTAATAATGTATTACGTTTATATATTGTACAAGAATACTAAGATTCTAAAAATATATGTTTGACATGTCAACCTATTAAAGAAGATGCATCCAAAAACATCTCCCAACACGCCACTGCCCTGAATACTAAACTTCCAAACTACCCAACAGACGGGGTTGCGTGTTCCATGTAACGACACCGAACCCAGAAAAACTTAACGCTTTCAAGATAGTTAGGCCACCGCCGTCAAAAGGGAAGGGGGACTAAAAGAAAAGGCACGAATCACATAACCTTAAAGTTTTCTCTTCGCGAAACTTTCTTAGCAGTACCCCCAAACGTGCATGCATATATGCACTACACCCTCCCATTCTCCTAAAAATCCTTCTTTGCCACCATTTGCGGGAACCCCTTGCATAAAAGTGTTCGCATTCCGTATAATAATTCATCAAGGAAAACAGCCAGGGGCTTCTCTAAAACTGCAGGGGGATGACAACAACAACAACAGCAACAACAACAGCAACAGCAGCAGCAACAACGTGCAAATAGCTGTTGCACGTGTACGGGGGCTTCTTAGCAGTAGCAAAAGAGTTTAAGAACTATCGGGGAAAATTTTGTGCCTGGGCCCATCCCTCCCCTACCTCTCTCTGTGTATCCCACAATTCTATTCTCTCTTTTCTGCTTTTCAAACCCTACCCCCCTACCCCCGTTTATACTACCCCCGAAGTATAAACAACACACAGAGCGTGCACGGACTGAAATATTCCATCCTGCCATACATTAGGACTCGAAGCCAATAAAAGCGTGTGGTATGAGGGTGGTGTGGGGGTGTAGGGGGCACGTTGGAGCAGACGAAACTTTTCGTGGGTCGACGGCTCAGGGTCGCGGTTGGGGGTGATGGAACGGAAAAGGAACGTTCTGGGGGGGATGGATGGATGGAGGTGGTGGAGCTATTTAGCGCTTGGTAGGGAAAGAGTTAAAAGCAAAAGCAAAGCAAAGGAAATATAATGTCTGGCATTTAAGGATTTTAAGGGGTAGGAAAAATAGCAGGGGAGGGTAGGGGCTTTTAATTAACGCTCTTCCCTCCCCTACTTTCCCGCTCCTCAACTCTATGTAGATGAGAAACCGTCCGTTAATTGAATTCTGGGAAAGAACACCTGTGCGAAGTTTTCCGCAGGTGAGCGTAGGGGGGGATGCTGAAGAAGCGACGTTCCCGATTGGCTGATAGCGTCCCCGCCTGTTTAAACAGCGCGGTTTATTACCTATCCAGTGATTACGCGATGTGTCTATGGTGTCCGACGTTAAACCAACCAGTAAACCACACAGATACTACAACAACCCAACCCCCTACACTTGCTAATTGCCCACTAAACGGAATTTGATTCCAAATTACCTCGCTACACCCCCGCACACCCACACACACACACACACACATACACACAGGCAATGCATAATATTGGAGTAGCAAAGGAGGCTGCTACGACGAGTCCATTTTCAATCGATAAAAGGGTTGGTGGTGGAGGGTGGGTTAGATTGAATATACCTGGAGCAGGAAGGGAAATTCCCCCTCTCCCCCTCCCGGCTTAATTCATTCTTGACAAGAATTACAGGTGATGCAGAAGAAAGGGGTGGAGGGATGAAACGGAGAATCGGAAATCTGTTAATAGGTTTAATGAGAGATAAAGGAAGTCTAAAGACTATTGAAATACGATTCTGATGTTGTGGCTCCTGCAAGCAGCGTTCCTCAGGTTGTTTGCCGTTCGAAACCCCCTCACCCCCCCCCCAACTCGGTGGGGGTGGAGTGGGAATGGAATATGTGACTAATGAGCTCCTGCAGTAAAGGAAGAACTAATTATTGCACATGAAAAACGCATCGTATGAGAATTGATTTTAAGTTTCAAAGGGTTGAATTAATCTATTTTTTCTCGCCAAAAAAAAAAATCTCTTCGCTTTTATAGTATGCAGTAGTGTCTTGCGGACTTTTTTTTTTTTTTTTTCTTTTTACTTCCTTCTCTTCTTAACGTAATAATTCGTTTTTAAATTTTTAGAGAAGAGAGGATGTTATTTTAGAGAGAGAGGAAAAAATCTTGCGCCGAAAGCGAGGTTATTAATTAGCTAAATTCTCGTTGAAGCCCACAGTTTGAACGAGAGATATATGTACCTGTTTTAAATTCTTTGCTGGAAAAAAAAAAAATGCAGATTATTAATTTGTAATAGCGAAATAAAATTTTAACGATAGATAAAAGACCAGAAAAAGAGGAGGAATTTTGGGATAAAAGGAAGTTAGAACTTATTAAAGCGTTTTCTTTAATCATTCATCGTTTTCATTAAACTATTATTTTAAAGGACGGATTTAAATTTAATTATTTGCAGAAAACGCTGAAGAATTAAAATAAAAAAAATAATAAAGGATGTTTTGTGTAGTGTTTCCTTTTGGTTTTTGGAGTCAATATATCGAATCGCTGAATTAAATAAGAATACACATAATTCGCGTTAAAAGTTTTCAGGGGAATTTTCTACGTTGATTAATTATCGGGAATTGTTTTTTTGTGGGTGAACATGGTTTATTTATTTTATAATTAACGAAAACAGTGTACAAGCTACGCAAAATTCTCTTTGGTGTGTTAATAGATCATTACGAACTTTTTTCAACATAAATTCAAAACTTCTTGGATAAAATGGAAGAATTATGGTGTTATGGTTCAGTAAATATGCGAAAAATAATAAATTTAGTCTGCGCAATTTAAAAAATGATTTTTTTAAAAATTACGATTTCCTTCATAAAGCGAACTTTACAGATTCATTGTAGTTGTGATTAATTTAATTTGGAATATTTTTAATAATAAACGGTTTTGTACATAAAAACTTAAAACATTATAAACAAATCATCATAGCTTTATATTAATTGTATCCTTCATTAGTTTTTATATCATTATAATTATGAATATTAATAAATAATTATCAATTATATATAATGTTAATATTTTTATAGACATAATCTTATATTTAAATACTTTTTCTTATAAATAATTATAAATTTTATATTGATGTAAAATTTCTTAATTAAGGGCGTTTGTTTGTTGATCAATTCTCAGGTTATAAAAGTCTTTATAATTTTAAATATTATGTAAAGCCCAACTCATAACGCCAATGTAACGTGGGCAATTAGAATGAAGGGCTAAGGTTCAAATCCGCCTGCAGTGTCAGTTGCAGTCATTGTCTTTAGTAGAAAGAAGATTCAGTGATGATTTGATAAAAATGCATTACTTATTTACGACATTGGCGCAACAGCCCCATGGTGGGGAGAGGCTCGAGAGCGTTTTTCTGCATCTTTCCTCGTGAATCGGACTACCTGGTTGGAGTTTTCTGAGTTTTTCTCCCACACGATACGTAAATAAGATGTAGTTCTCCCTAAAAGTCCTCCGGAAGGAGCTCCCTCCTTCAGCGGCACTGATCCAAGACAGACTTCTACCTGATGTTCTCCATCACAATAGAAAGGACATGGACATGGTGTTGATGTGGCTGTCGACCAAAGGGGGGATAAGAAACAACAAATTTTTTTTTTTAGAAAAATAAAATTTCATTATATAAATTTTTCAGAGACATTACCACATGTAACAATTTTCTTCAAATTAAAACTAAAAATTTCTTAAATTAAAAAAATAATAATAAAAGGGATCTCTTATAGATTTATGTATTGCAAAATAACTCAGCAAATAAAACAAAAGAACTCGCACTGATTATTCCATGTCATAACGTCGTTTCATAAATATTGTAACAATAAATGTACATATCATTATTAAAAATTAATAATAATAATTAAATCTCAAAAACTTTTTTCAGAATTTTATACGTGAAAAAAATTGTGTGAGTCGAACTCTCTATATTATTTTGGAAATATAAGGAACTAAATTTACAATCAACATATTGGCCCCCTCCTTAAAAAAACCATTAAACTTTCATGAACTAATTTATTAAAATCTAAATTCTTCTTAGCTTTTCTGTAACACCTTCACGTTGATACCATATTGACATCGTAAACCAGATATCACCTTAAACAGGCCAAACTTATCCTCGAACCAAATACACACTAAACAAACAACAAACCAACTCATCATTAACCAGAGCGATGCTCCGCAAAAACCTATTAAGGGAAGAGTTAAGAATTCAGTTCCTGTCGCTATAAATAATCAACAACACCTTCAAGCTATCCCAGTCTGTACTTAACGACAGACACAATACGAAAGCTCGTCACCAATATGTCGTTTTGAAAGAACCTCATTCGCCACGACTCATTTATCTCACTTTTAAAACACACCCTGGGTTATTAAAGCAATAATTAAAAATAAATTATATTTATATCAAAAAGTTTTTTAATTTAAATTTTAGAGTAACTTTTATTTAAGCTTTAAGGAAGACACAGCCTTCTGGAAATTGAACTGTTCCTCATATGCGCGTTGTATGAAAGAAAACCGAGAAAATTTTAACATTAGATTATATAGATAACTTCTTGAAACGTTAACTTTAGACTGTATAAATAACTTCTTGAGGCCGTAGATTGCATAGATAACTTCTTGAGACCTTAGACTGTATAGATAACTTCTTAAGACCTTAGACAGTATAAATAACTTCTTGAGGCCGTAGACTGTATAGATAACTTCTTGAGACCTTAGACTGTATAGATAACTTCTTAGACCTTAGACAGTATAAATAACTTCTTGAGGCCGTAGACTGTATAGATAACTTCTTGAGACCTTAGACTGTATAGATAACTTCTTAAGACCTTAGACAGTATAAATAACTTCTTGAGGCCGTAGACTGTATAGATAACTTCTTGAGACCTTAGACTGTATAGATAACTTCTAAGACCTTAGACAGTATAAATAACTTCTTGAGGCCGTAGACTGTATAGATAACTTCTTAAGACCTTAGACATTATAAATAACTTCTTGAGGCCGTAGACTGTATAGATAACTTCTTGAGACCTTAGACTGTATAGATAACTTCTTGAGACCTTAGACTGTATAGATAACTTCTTAAGACCTTAGACAGTATAAATAACTTCTGAGGCCGTAGACTGTATAGATAACTTCTTGAGACCTTAGACTGTATAGATAACTTCTTGAGACCTTAGACTGTATAGATAACTTCTTGAGACCTTAGACAGTATAGATAACTTCTTCTAACGTTAGACTGTATAGATAACTTTTTCTAACGTCAGATTGTAATAACTTCTTGTAATGTTAACGACTGTATAGATCATTATTCAAAAATAATTATACATACATAAATAAATAAATAAAAATTGAGTCGAACTCTGTACATTTTTGGGAAATATAAAGAACCAAATTTATAATCGGCATGTTGGCCCCTCCTTAAATAAAACCTTTAAGTTCCAATGAATTAATTTATACTCTGCTGCTTTTCTGTAACATCTTCACGTTGATACCCTATTAGACAACCCTCTCATTGTTAACCAGATATCACGGGCCAAACTCTTCATTAACCAGATACACACTAAATAAACAACAAACAAACTCATCATTAACCACAGCGATGCCTCCAAAAACCTATCAAGGGAAGAGTTAAGAATTCAGTTCCACCGCTATAAATAACCCACAACACCTTCAAGCCGATCCCAGTCCGTACTTAACGACAAACACAACACGAAAGCTCGTCACCAATGTGTCGTTTTAAAAAAACTCTTTCACTACGAGTCATTTATCTCACTTTTAAAACAATCCCTGGGTTTTTATAGGTATGTTGACACATGTAGCTACTTTAAAAAAAAAAAAAAATTAAAAAATATAAAATGTTTCTGTTATAGACCTATGTATTAGAAAATAGCTCAGCAATTAAAACAAAGAAATCACATTGATTATACCATGTCATAATATTATGTAACTTTAGATTGTACAGATAACTTCTTATAACGTTAGATTGTGAAAGATAACTTCTTCTAACGTTAGACTGTATAGATAATTTCTTGTAACGTTAGATTGTATAGATAACTTCTTGAAACGTTAACGTTAGACTGTATAGATAATTTCTTTTAATGTTAGATTGTAATAACTTTTGTGACGTTAACTACTGTATAGATCATCATTAAAAATATAAATAAATAAATAAAAAACTCGAACTCAAAACTTTTTCAGAATTTTGTACGTCATATAAAATTGTATGAGTCGAACTTAGTACATTTTTTGGGAAATATAAAGAACCAAATTTACAATCGGCATATTGGCCCTCACCTTAAATAAAACATGAAGCAACTTAATAAAACCTATACTCTTTGTAGCTTTTCTGTAACATCTTCACGTTGATACCATATTAGACAACTCTCCCATCATTAAATTTTGAATCGTTAACCAGATATCACCTTAAACAAGAGGCCAAACTCTTCATTAACCAGATACACACTAAACAAACTCATCATTAACCAGAGCGAAGCTCCACAAAACCTATTACGGCGCTATAAATAACCAACAACACCTTGAAGCCGATCCCAGTATATACTTAACGACAAACACAACACGAAAGCTCGTCACCAATGTGTCGTTTTAAAAGAATCTCATTTGCTACGGAGTCATTTATCTCACTTTTAAAACACACCCTGGGTTTTTATCCGGCAGCAGGCGTGCTTACTCAACTCGACTGAAGATGGGCTCTTTTTAAAATTACCGATTTTAATCGTAGGATAAGAAACAACAAGCTTTTTATACAAAATTCAAATTTCATTATATCTTTCTTTTTTTTTTTTTTTTTTTTTTTTTTTTGCACGTGTGACAACTTATTTTAAAATTAAAACTGAAAAAAATAATAATAATGAATCTGTTATAGATCTATGTATCACAAAATAACTCAGCAATTAAAACACGCTGATTATTCCATGTCATAATATTATTTCATTCATAAGTTAGATTAATATTGTACAGATTTTATTCATTATTTCATTAATATTGTACAGATCATTATAAAAATAATAATAATTAAAACTCAAAATTTTTCCAGAATTTTTGTAAGTCGAACAAAATTGTGTGAGTCAAAAGTGAGATAAATGAACTCTCTAAACTCTCTATACTTTTCGAAAATATTAAGAACCAAATTTACAATCGGCATATTGGCCCTACCTTAAATAAAACATGAAGTAACTTATTAAAATATTATCTCTTCGTAGCTTTTCTGTAGCACCTTCACGTTTATACCCTATTAGACAATCATCTCATCATTAAATTTTGAATCGTTAACTAGATATCACCTTAAACAACAGGCGAAACTCTTCATTAACAAGATACACACTAAACAAACTCTTCATTAACCAGAGCGATGCTTCACAAAAACCTATTACGGGAAGAGTTAAGATTATTAACCTATTACGGCGACACCAACACCTTCAAGCCAATCCCAATCTGTACTTAATAACAAACACAACACGAAAGCTCGTCACCACTGTGTCGTTTTAAAAGAATCTCATTCACTACGAGTCATTTATCTCACTTTTAAGACACACCCTGGGTTTTTAAAGGTATATTGACACATATGACCATTTTTTTAAAATTAAAACTTATAAAATTAATGTTTCTGTTATAAATCTATGCATTAGAAAATAACTCAGCAATTAAAACAAAGAACCCAAACTGATTATGCCATGTCATAATATTATGTAACGTTAGACTGTATAGATAACTTCTTGTAAATTTAGACTGTATAAATAACTTCTTGTAACATTAGACTTCTTGCAACGTTATAGATAATTTCTTATAACGTTAAATTGTATAGATAACTTCTTATAATGTTAGATTGTATAGATAACTTCTCGTGAAGTTAACGACTGTATAGATCAATATTAAAACAATATAAATAAATAAATAAAAATTAAAACTCATAACTTTTCCTGAATTTTTGTACGTCAAATAAAATTGTATGAATCAAACTCTACATTTTGGGAAATATAAAAAACAAAATTTACAATCGGCATATTGGGCCCTCCTTAACTAAAACCTGAAGTAACTTAATAATATCTAAACTCTTCGTTGCTTTTCTGTAACACTTTCACGTTGATACCATATTAGACAGCCCTCTCATCATTAACCAGATATCACCTTAAACAACAGGCTAAACTCTTCATTAAACAGACTAACAGACTCTTCAGATATAGACTTAAACCATCAGCGATGCTCCACAAAACCTATTACTGCGCTATGAAAAACCAACAACACCTTCAAGCCGATCCCAATCTGTCAACAAACACAACATAAAAGCGCGTCACCAATTTGTCGTTCGACAAGAATCTCATTCGCCACGACTCATTTATCTCACTTTTAAAACACACCCTGGGTTTTTAGCCGGCAACAGGCCTGCTTACTCAACTCCACTGAAGATGGGCTCTTTTAAAATTACCGTTTCTAATCGAAGGATAAGAAACGACAAACTTTTTACAAAATTCAAGTTTCATTATATTTTTTTTTTTTTTTGCACGTATGACAACTTATTTTAAAATTTAAACTGAAAAAATATAATGTTTCTGTTATTGATCTTTGTATTGGAAAATAATTCAGCAATTAAAACAAAGAACTCACACTGTTTATTTCATGTCGTCATATTATGTAACTTTAGACTGTATAGATAACCTCTTGTAACATTAGATTGTATAGATAACTTCTTGAAACGTTAACGTTAGACTGTATAGATAACTTCTTTTAACATTAGACTGTAATAACTTCTTGTGACGTTAACTACTGTACAGATCATCAAAAAATATAAATAAATATTAAATTTGAAAACTTTTTCAGAATTTTGAACGTCAAACAAAATTGTGTGGGTCAAACTCTCTACATTTTTGGGAAATGTGAAGACCCAAATTTATAATCGGCATATTGGCCTCACCTTAAATAAAACATGAAGTAATTTATTAAAACCTATACTCTTTGCAGCTTTTCTGTAACACCTTCACGTTAATACCATATTAGACAACCCTCTCATCATTAAATTCTGAATCGTTAACCAGATATCACCTTAAACAAGAGGCCAAAGTCTTCATTAACCAGATACACACTAAACAAACTGATCATTAACCAAAGCGATGCTCCGCAAAACCTATTACGGCGCTATAAATAACCAACAACACCTTGAAGCCGATCCCAGTCTACACTTAACAACAAACACAACACGAAAGCTCGTCACCAATGTGTCCTTTTAAAGAATCTCATTCGCCACGACTCATTTATCTCACTTTTAAAACACACCCTGGGTTTTTAGCCGGCAGCAGGCCTGCTTACTCAACTCCACTGAAGATGGGCTCTTTTAAAATTACCGATTCTAATCATAGCGGTGTTATTTCCCACTTCAGAAACAATCCTTCGATCGTCGTCCCTAGAGGGCGCTGCTGCTGCATGTCGTCATTTAAGGGCCGCGTTGGTTCGAAAAAGACATTTTCTTCGTTGTGCGAGAGGGGGCCCACAGATAAGAGGGCCGATTTACTAGGCCCCAGGGGTCCGATTCGTTCGACAATCTGTCCTCTGTACCGATTAAAAAAACCGGACAGAAGTTGGGGGGTGTAATTAGGGACGGGGTTCAATTAAGTTTTACAATCAAGTTTTCGTGGTAATGGGAGATGCTTTTTAAGATTGTATTTTTAAGGAGATTTCAGCAATGGCGCATAGGGATTCGCGCTAATCGTAGTAAAAATATCACCAGGGAAAATAATAAGAGATAAAAAAAAATGGAAAGGGAAATTGATGTGACCGCAAGAATAAAATGTTTTAAAAATGCGGAATTTTTTTTTTTTTTTTTAATGAAATAGTTTTGACATGGCGTCTTTGCTTAGCTGCTGTAGATTTTTAAAATTTTGTTGATCTATGTATTAATTCCTTTTTATAATTTTTTAAAGTATTTTATGTTTTTAATTTGAATAGTCAAAATATTTGAGAGCAATTTCGATAAATAGTACCAAGGTATATTAAAGCTTTATGTTTTTATTGTTGCAAATAATCTATCAGATATGACCTGATGACTGAGTGGCTAGCACTCTGCCACTTGACACCACAGGTTTCGGGTTCGAGTCCCGGCAGTGTCATGGATGTTTGTAGTGGTTCGGAATCCACTTTAAAACAGTAGGTCCCGGTCTAACATAATCGTAGAGCATTGCGGAGTTATTGTTACTGTAGCTTATCTTCAGCTCCTTTGTCTTCACGCGCCTCCTGGGTAGTGCTAAGTGAGTAACGGCGGTACAGCGCTTGCCTTAAGGTATAAAAATACAACATATTAGACGCCTAAGGCATATTAGACAGTCTAAGTGTTTGCCAGTTGCATTAGAAAAAAATAATAATCTATCAGATTGTTATTAACGCTGAATCTGCTACACATTTTTATAAAAGGTCTAATAATCTGTTAGATCTTTTATAAAAAATATAACTGTTTCAGCTTTATTTAAGGTGAAAGGTGGAAGCCTGCTACAATATATCACCATTTTGCCACCACAATACGAAAAGAAGACACTCCATTGGGATATCTGTGGAGTTCACACCCACCCTTTTAATTTCTCTGCGAATCATGGAAGGACATTCCGGCTTACAGATTTATAGTTCCCCTTCCCAGTATATGCATGGAAGCTATCGGTTCAGCATCGCTTCGTTCAAATACAGCTAAAACTTCTTGCTTCCTTTCTTTTTTTCGGCCTAAGGACTAATTGGCTAGCGCTCTGGCCTTTGGTACCACAGGTTTCAGGTTCGAATCCTGGCGGTGACATGGATGTTTGTTAGTGGTTTCGGGATCCACATTAAACTGTAGGTCTCAGTCTAATTAGCCTAAAGTGTGCACAAAATGGCCGCAAAGCGACAAATCAAAACAAGTCTTATTTGAAAAGAACACATATGTTTAGAGAAAGAAAAGCCCAGTAAAATAAGAATAATTTCCACTTCTTCTTCCTCATCTTCGTCCCAAAGTGGTCGAATGCCGTCAGCCTACTGACAGTTTACAAGACAGGAGATGTTTTTTTCAAGAGGTAGGGTTGTCAGCCCTACTCTCTACAGACATATTAGACCGGGGCATACAGCTTAAAGTAGATTCGAACCAATACAAACATCCATGGCACTGCCGGGACTCTACGCGAAATCTGTGGCACCGAACGTTAATCACTAGGCCATCAGGACCCATTATTCATACTAACTAATTAATGCTTAAATAAATAATATATCTAAATGGGCCTGTATGGCCGAGTGTCTAGCACTTTGGCCCTCGGTGCCCCAGGTTTCAGGTTCGAGTCCCGACGGTTCCATGTAGATTTACATTTTTTCCAATTATTTCGTGGTTCAATCCACTTTAAGCCTTAGGCCCCGATTTCATATGACTGTAGAGTGTCAGGGAGCCAAGTCAGACTTCTACCTACGGGTGCTCCATCGTAACAGGAACTGCCCCCTTTCCTTTCAACCATGAGTCCATACAGGTTCGAGGGCTTGGTCTGTTGTCTACCACGTGAGATAAGAAACAACAACAACATATAGCTAAATATTGTCCCAAATTGGATCAACTCACTTCTAAATTGAATATATTTTTTTTGTTTGGTTTGTCGCTCAACCGTCATCTTGTGCACACTTTGGGCTATTAGACCAGGATATACAGCTGAATGTGGATTATACTACTACTACACCACACCACATCACTGTGCCCCTAGACCTGAGTTACCTTTACGGTTTGGGAAAGATGTGGTCGAGAAGAAGTCTGATTGGGCTCTGTGACGCTCTACAGTCATATAAAACTTAAAGTGGATTCGGACCCCAACAAATATCCATGGTCCCGCCGGGATTTGAACCCGAAAAACGGTGATACCGAGCTTAAAGCGGATTTGGAACCACTAACAAAAATTCATATCACCGCCAGGATTCAAACCTGAACCCTTTGGTACTAAAGGCCAGAGCGCTAGCCACTCTAGATAGTTTGAGAATCTATATTCAATTTAAAGTATACAACTTCATATACTTTTTAAAGATCCCCTGATTTACAAAACAAAAATTCGCCTCCATCAAGAACAAAAAATTAGAATTTCCAACCCTGAACTTCTTAAGTGCATTGCCACTCATTCTTTGAATACCGCAAATCCATTAAAAGTTAGATTTTTTTCTTAAGTGTTGGATCACAGTTCTGCATGAGCGAGGCTCATTCTTCCTCGTTGCTTTGCAACAAACGAGTCCATCATAATTCTACGCGCAACAAAAATAATAAAAATAAAGTAATTCAATTTTATTTCAGACCACCGCCGTAAATATTTTTTGCTTCAAGAAATTTGAGATCTGTCGTAGCATCAACCTCACAAAAAAAAACGCGATTCCAGAAATTCGGGCTACTTTGTCAAACTCACAAGTTGCAGAATGGTTGGTGTATATACATTAAATGGACACTTTAATGAAAGAGATCCATCATTTTCGAAGACGAATTAAGTGCGAAGACTAAATAGGCCGGTTTTGTGCATGTTAGAAAGGGCTTAGAGGCCTTTTTGGACAATGGCGTTTTTTTTTTTTTTTTAAAGTGGTTTGTGGGAAAAAAATAATCGTTTGTCTCTACTCGTTTAATGTTTTGCTCTAAATGTGAAAGGTTAATGTTCTTTGGTTATTTAAATATCTCCATTTGTTATCTTCGGATATTAAATATTTAAAAAAATTATGTGATAATTATGCAAATGGTACAGATTGAAAAATAAAAGCTACAAAAAGAGTCATATTAATATCTGGTAAGTTGGGGAAAAATGGGGCCTGAAGGTCCGAGTAAATAGCACTGAGTCATTTGGAGCCATAGGTTTCGGGTACGAGTCTCGGCGGTGCTATGGATGTTTGTAGTGGTTCGGAATCCATTTTAAACTAAAGGTACCAGTCTCATAGAGCGTTGGGCGTAAGGCTGAAAACCCTACCCCATCTCTAGTCTCGCAATCTGTCAACGGCCTTGGCTCGCCACGGGGCTGTTGCGCCTATGATGATGGTGATATACATACATTGTATAAATTCGTACATTACGTACACGAATACATCGTATAGACACATAAAATGTATACATTCAAACCCACATACGTATTTATATGTAAACACACACGTACATACGTGCTCAATGTAAAATGGAGCCTGATGGCCCAGTAACTAGCGCTCGGTGCCACAGATTTCGGGTTCGAGTCCCTGGGGTGCCATAGATGTTTGTAGTCGTTCGGAATCCACTTTAAACCGTAGGTCCCGATCTAATAAGACCGTATGGCTGATAGTCTACCCGATAAAAAGAAAACATTTACTGTCTCGAAATCTGCCAGTAAGCAAACAGCCTTGAACCACGATTGGGCTGTTGCGCCATTGATGAAATTGGAAAAATAATTGTTTCTTTCTTACATTTATCCGTTAACTACACAAAGGGATTCTAAGAAATCAACTACAAAGTGGTTTTGAGTAGTCACGACTATTGTTTTGCTTAAAATGTTAAATATTTAAAGATAACCAAAATTAACCTAAACGATTACAATTACCGCTTATTAATCAATATATTGAACAGACGTTGAGGTTGATAGCAGACATAATTCTAGTTGCAAACATTTCAGAAGAAACAAAATTATTTTTAATTAGTCCATCTTTACTTCTCATTTGCCGTCAATTAATACAAATTTGGAAAAACATTATCGAATTGATGAATGCTGTTTTGTTGTTATTATAATTCTGGGCACTTGGAGCTGAAGTCATTTACTTCTAGTGTATCATCACACTGTTTGATGATTCTTTTCATTTAGATGACATCTTTAAAAAAAATTGTATATTTTTCACATTTTAGGCGATTTAAAATTTAAATTTTTAATCACTCTCTGATTATTTAATTCTAATTAATTATTTTTATATGGTATAATTTGCAAACAAATTTTTAAAACAAATTTTTTAATGAACTACAAGATTAAGTTATGGATAAAGATAAAGCAAGTATACACTCTGAAATTTAACAATTTGAAGAACTGTTTAGATAATATGTATCAAATTGGAAACTTTACGTCTTCACTTTTTTAAATAAAAGGTAAAATTCATACTTTTATTAAGTTATTAGATTTTTTTAAGTGTATTCATGGATGTTAATTTTATAGATTTTTATTAATGATTAAATAAGCTTAATTAAATATTTTTACAAATAACATTCAGTGCCTTTCAACTTGAACACAGAAAGACTTCCCATACTCGAACTAGACAGTTCATATCTGACATTCCTCAATAAAAATTCATTCATTCCACATCGTCTACCGCAAAACCATTCTGCTCATAATACTTCACATTTAAATGCTAATTTTAAAAAAAAATTGAACTAAAACCTTTATTTGTGGGGAGAGGGTTCTAAAAATTTTTGTGTAATAAAATGAAAAAAAAAAAAAACGTTAATTGGAAAACATATTATAATATAACTAAAAATTTAAATATTCTTCTCAAATCCATTTATGTGTAAAAGTTATAATTTCTGAAGAAATGATTTTTCGCATTCATTTTTTTTTCATACTTTCTTCATTTTTTTTCTGGGGCCATTTTAGCATTCAACAAAACATCATCATAACATCAGGTAAATACATGAAGAAATTTAACAAAAAATTAATATTTGAAAAAAAGGCAGGGCAGAATATTACACGAATAATTACAAACATAACAAAAAAACGCAAAACCCAATGCTTCGATGCACTTGACTTTGCCCTCCATATTTCTGACATTCATTTTTACATTTATTGAAATAAAAAAAAAAAAAATATGCAACAACAAATCATGCTTAATATTAAAACCTTTTTCCATTCCATACTCTTGTACCATCCTTGCGCTAAAAACTGATTAAAACACCACAGCTCATTGAAAACCCTTCAAGTGGAACAAACGCTTCCTTTCAGAACCAAACGATTATTATTTTTTTTTTTCCTTCCTTCCCTCTACACTCCATCCCCGAAATAAACAGCATATTTGTATTCAAGTCTCCGCAAGCGAGTACACTTTA
This sequence comes from Caerostris extrusa, assembly GCA_021605095.1. Lineage (NCBI taxonomy): Eukaryota > Metazoa > Arthropoda > Arachnida > Araneae > Araneidae > Caerostris > Caerostris extrusa. The sequence goes on along the minus strand of BPLR01006909.1, from coordinate 61,433 downwards.
TATCACTCACTCTCTACCGGTGACTACCTCCAAAGAGCAACAGCAACAATCCCATTAAAAACAAAACACAGAACTTTGCCCTCTGTGTTTCTGATATTCATTTTCATTTATTCAATTCCTTCTATTAGCTCACACTCTCCCTATATATATCTTGTTCAAATTTTCAATCGTTCATAAAATACTTTTTTTCGTCCACTCAAGTTCAAATACATTTTTTTTTTGAACTTGTAGTGGATGGCACTAGATGTTAATGCAGTTTTTCAAATATTAATTCAGTAATTAAATTTAGTTTTTAGATTTAAGTTGTATATATCTATCAATAGATGGCGCCAGATAAAGTTAAAAAAAATGAATGAAAATTTTTTATAAAGGAATTTCTGCAATATAGTGAAAAAAAAAGTAGGAATTGACTTCAAATTTTTTTTATTTTTATATTACTTGTTTTTACATTTATTGAAATAAAATAACAACATGCAATAACAAATCATGATTAATATGAAACATTTCTATTTTTTATACTCTTGTACGATCCGGCGCTAAAAACTGATTAAAAACACCACAGATCATTAGAAAAACCTTCGAAGTGGAACAAACGCTTCCTTTTAGAAGAACCAAACGATTATTATTTTTTTCCTTCCCTCTATTCTCCATTCCATCCCCCCGAAGTAAACAGCATATTTGCATTCAAGCCTCCGCAAGAGCACACTTTATATAACTCACTCTCTGTACCGGCGACTTCCTCCAAACAGCAACAATCCCATTAAAAACAAAAACACAGAACTGTGTTCATCGCTTGCCCATGGGGTGTCATGAACCAGGATATGGGCTTTTATTGGCTCGCCTTCGACGTCGCATTGTAAACGTGTCCTGCCTGTCAAACTTTTTTTTTGCCTTTATTTTTTTTTGGAAGGGTGTCCTGGCTTGTTGCAGCAGCAGATCGGTTGTTCAACCTGCGTGCGTTGCGTCTTCAGTGGCGCGTACTAAAAGCAAACGTGTGGCTACCGACCGATGAATAGGATGGCACTGTTTTTGTTTGGGGGAATGTTTGTTGAGGTGATGAAAGGGTTAGACTCAGGCTTGTTGGTGGATGGTTTTTTTTTTGTGGCCGAGGGTTTCGATTCACTGCGGTTGAGTGGATTGAGTGTCTTTGGATGTTGTGAGATTGCGGTGGTTTGTTGGAATAGCATTGGGCTGAATGGATTGTGGCAAGTCATGTGGAATGAAGAAATTTTTCTTGAGTTGCGTCAGATATGAACTTTCTAGTTCAAGTATGGGAAGTAGTTGAAAGGTGTTGAATGGTATCCTTAAAAAATATTTAGCAAAGTTATTTATTCATTGATAAAAATTTGATAAAAATCTGGACAATTTCCATTCATGAGTCGCTGTTATAAATGCGGAAAATAATGAAAAAGGAATACGGAAAATTATGAAAAAAATTAATGCAAAAATTATGAAAAAATTAATGCGGAAAATAATTTTCTTAAGAAATTAAAACTTTTACCCATAAAACGGAAATGAGAAGAATCTTTAAATTTCTTATTTTTATTCATATTATGTTTTTTAATTAACTTTTTGCTTTATATATTGTAAAATTTTCACACCCTCCCACCATAAATATAAGTTTTAAATCATTTGTTTTTTTATTTTATTTTATTTTTTTAAAATTAGTATTTAATGTGTGATTGGTTTGTTGGAACAGCATTGGGCTGAATGGCTTGTGGCAAGCCATGTGGAATGAAGAAATTTTTCTTGAGTGTCAGATTTGAACTTTCTAGTTCAAGTTGAAAGGTATTGAATAGTATCCTTAAAAATATTTAGCAAAATTACTTATTCGCTGATAAAAAGAACATGACAATTCCTATTCTTGAGCAGATGTTATAAATGCGGAAAATCTTGAAAAATATAAGTGCGGAAAATCTTGAAAAAAAAAATAATAAATGCGGAAAATCATTTTCTTAAGATATTAAAACTTTTACACAAAAACGGTTTGTAAAAACATTAATTTTTTTTTTATTTTTATTCATATTATGTTTTTCAATTAACTTTTTTTCGCATATAGTTCAAGTAAGGGAAGAGTTTTTAGTTCAAGTATGGGTAGATGTTGAAAGTTGTTGAATAGTATCCGTAAAAATATTTAGCAAAGCTATTTATTCATTGATAAAAATCTGGACATCCCATGAGCTGTTGTTATAAATGGGGAAAATCATGAAAAATAAATGCGGAAAATCTTTTTCTTAAGAAATTAAAACTTTTATACAAAAACGGAATTGAGAAAAATCTTTAAATTTTCTTAGTTTTATTCACATTATGTTTTTTAATGAAATTTTTTTTTTTTTCCTCGTGTATCATATAAAAATTTTCCCCCCCTACACACACAAATGCAGGTTTTAGTTCATTTTTTAAATTTATTTTTAAAGTTAATATATAAATGAATATTAGGATGAGCAGAATGGTTTGTGGCAAAAGACGTGGAATGAAGAAATTTTTCTAGGTGTCAGATATGAACTTTCTAGTTCGAGTGTGGGAAAAATTTGAAAAGTGTTGAATAGTATCCTTAAAAAAAGTTAGCAAAGTTATTTATTCATTGATAAAAATTTGATAAAAATCTGGACAATTCCGTCCATGAGTCGTTGTTATAAATGCGGAAAATAATTTTAAAAAATTGAACGCGGAAAATCATGAAAAAAGGGAATACGGAAAATCATTTTCTTAAGAAATTAAAAAGTTTACATAAAAACGGAATTGAAAATAATTTTTTTATTCATATTATGCTTTCAATAAACTTCATATATTATTTAAATATATATATATATATATATATATTTATATATATATATATATATATTATATATATATATATATATATTATATATATATATATATATATATATATATTATATATAACTTCATATATATTTAAATATTATATATATATATTTATATATATATATATATATATATTATATATATATATATATATATATTATATATATATATATATATATATATATATATATATATATGACATGGGCCTGAATAGCCGAGTGTCTAGCGGTCTAACGCTCGGTGTCACATGTTTCGGGTTCGAGTATCCGGCGGTGCCATGGATGTTTGTAATGGTTCGAAATCCACCTTAAGCGGTAGGTCCCGGTCTCCTATGACTGTAGAGCGTCATGGAGCAAAAGTCAGACTTCTACGTATGGGTGCTCCATCACAACAGAAGCTGCTTCCTTTCCCTTCAATCATGAGTACATATGGGCTCGTGGGCTTGGCCTAGATGTCTGCCAAGTGGGATAAGAAACAACAACAATATATCACATAAAAATTTCCACACACACACATATACAGGTTTTAGTTTATTTATTCATTGCTAAAAATTTCATAAAAATCTGAACAATTCCCAACCATGAGCCGCTGTTATAAATGCGGAAAATTTTAAAAAAGGGAATGCGGCAAATCACGAATAATAAATGCGGAAAATCATTTTTTAATAAATTAAAACTTTTACACAAAAACGGGTTTGAGAATAGTCTTTAAATTTCTTAGTTTTATTCATATTTTTTTAATAAACTTTATATATATATATATATATATATATCACATAAGAGTTTTCCCGACTCTACCCCCCACACACACACAAATACAGGTTTTAGTTCATTCATTTTTTAATTAACTTTACTAAATTGGTATTTAAATAAATCATTAATTAAACATATTTTTATTTCAGATGTTTCTTGTTTCACTGATTAATTTTTTTTTTTTTTTTGTTTCACCCAAATGTAGTAAAGTTATTTATTCATTGATAAAAATCATGACAATTCTCATCCCACGAGCCGCTGTTATAAATGCGAAAATCATGAAAAAAAAAAAAATGAACGCGGAAAATCATTTTCTTAGGAAATTTAAACTTTTACACAAAAACGGAATTGAGAATAATCTTAAAATTTTTATTTTTATTCATATTATGTTTATCAATAAACTTTATATATATGCGAGTTCGCAGAATATAATTTAATTATTCTGCGAACTCATAACTGTAAACTCGTAAATAAAACAGGCAATATCTGCCATATATTCACAAGAATATTATTTTAAAATCAAAGTTAATTTTTCTCATAATTTCGGTAGTTAATTTTTCAATGTATGGATACACACATACATATTTAACACATACACACATAACATATATATTTTTTTATGCATTGATTTTCACTACTTTGGCCACTATAAAATAAATATTTTTGTAAAAGTGTGATAAATCTGACGGGCCGGAAAAATATTCAATGCAGGCCGCGTGTTGGCCACCCTTTTCTAGTGGCAAAGAATTTCAGATGAAGGCACAGGCATTCAAAGATCTAGTTCAATTAATGTAGTCTCTATATATTAATATAGTCAATTAAAAAGCCCCAATTAGCCCTTTAAAATCTTTTAAAACAGTGATCAAGCTAAAGATGATAAAAACGCTTATGATTTATTCAAACTTACTAATAAGCATCACTCTTGTAATTCTCTCTTTGGAGGAATGTGGTTGGATTTAGTCTCTCTCTCTATATATAACATAGTCTCTATACATTAATATAGTCCCTTTAAAATCTTTCAAAACAAGGATCAAGCTAAAGATGGCCAAAAGGCTTATTTTCAAACTTACTAATAAACTTCATTCATGTAACTTCCCCTTTGGAGGAATGTGGTTGGATTTAGTCTTATATATAATATAGTCTCTATATATTAATATAGTCAGCAATATAGTCCCTTTAAAAATCTTGTGAAACAGTGATAAAAGCTGAAAATGATCAAAAAGCTTATGCTTTATTCCAATTTACTAATAAGTCTCACTCCTGTAACTTCCGCTTTAGAGGAATACTGTTGGATTAAATGTCTTTCTGTATATTAATATAGTCAATAATATAGTCCCTTTAAAATAGTTTAAAACAGAGATCAAGCTGAAAATGATGGAAAAAACTTATGCTTTATTCAAACTTAATAATAAGCTTCCACTCTTGTAATTTTCCCTTTGGAAGAACGTTGTTGGATTAAATCTTTCTTCATATAATATAGACTATATATATTAATAAAGTCAATAATGTAGTCCCTATAAAATCATTCAAGCTAAAGATGATGAAAAAAAAATTATGCGTTATTCAAACTTAATGATAAGTTTCACTAACTTATTATAAGATCATTAATTTTCCTTTTGATGAATGTGGTTGGATTTGAAATGTCTCTATCTGTATATATATATATATAATATAGTCTCTATATATTAATATAGTCTTTTAAATCTCTAAATCAAGCTAAAGATGATCAAAACTCTTATACTTTATTCAAACTTACTAATAAGCTTTACCCTTTGGAGGAATGCGGTTGGATTTAGTCCCTCTATATATAATATAGTCTCTATATGTCATTAATATAGTCCCTTTAAAATCTTTTAAAACAGTGATCAAGCTAAAGATGATCAAAAGGCTTATGCTTTATTCAAACTTACTAATAAGATCCATTCTTGTAACTTCCCTTTTGGAGGAATGTGGTTGGATTTAGTCTGTCTCTATATATTAATATGGTCCTTTTAAAATCTTTTAAAGTGATCAAGCTAAAGATGATCAAAAAGCATATGCTTTATTCAAACTGATTAATGCGCTTCACTCTTGTAACTTCCTCTTTGGAGGAATGTGGTAGGATTTAGTCTCTCTCTATATATAATAAAGTCAATTGATATAGTCTCTTTAAAATCTTTTAAAACAGTGATCGAGCTAAGGATGATCAAAAAGCTTATGCTTTTATTCAAACTGATTAATGCGCTTTACTCTTGTAATTTTCCCTTTGCTGGAATGGGTTGGATTTAGTCTCTCTATATATTGTGTCTATATATTAATACAGTCAATAACATAGTCCTTTTAAAACAGTGATCTAAGTAAAGTTGATCAAAAAAGCTTATGCATTATTCAAACTTATTAATAAGCTTCATTTTTGTAACTGCCCCTTTGGAGGAATGTGGTTGTATGGGAGAGGGTGAGGATTGGTCGCTCTCTATATAATATAGTCTCTCTATATTAATATAGTCATTAAAATAGTCCCATTCAAATCTTTGAAAACAGTGATCAAGCTAAAGATGATGACAAAACTTGTGCGCTATTCAAACTTAATAATAAGCTTCGATAACTTAGTATAAGCTCAGTAATTTTCCCTTTGGATGAATGTGGTTGAATTTGGTCCCTCTCTGTATATATAATATAGTCTCTATATATTAATATAGTCTTTTTCGATGTCGAAATCAAGCTAAAGATGACCAAAACGCTTATGCTTTATTCAAACTTACTAATAAGCTCAACTTTTGCAACTTCCCCTTTGGGATGGAATGTGGTCGGATTTACCAGAGTTGATGCCCAGCCGAATGGACAGCGCTGTCAAGCAGGGCAAATATGCCAAGTTTAAGAGGACACGCGGCGACGGGGTGAGCGGCGCTTGACCGAAAAACTGGACAAATGAGACGGGGTGGACTGGCGTTCATCGAACGTTAACGATCAGAACGTGACCGGACTGCCAAATGGATCAGACCTGTTCTCGGCACACTGATTGCCATGCACGCTGTGTAATCGATCCGCGGAGGTTAGCAGCTCGATTGGTGGCATTTTGCCGTCTCGTCCGAAGCATTTTTTGTTTGTTGTTTTGCATAACAGATGTATCTTCTTAATGCTCCACAGCTGGTCTCGGCATTCGATTGTAATGGCCCTATAAGTGTCAAGGGAAGATTCATCTGCTCGGGCCGATAAAAAGAAAGCGTTTAGAGCCAAGTGAGATTAAAAGGCTCGAGGGCTCCATTATTTATTTGGTTAAAAAGAGGCTGGGACTGAGAAGGGAAACACTTTTTCGACGATGCTTCGCTAAATTAATATATGCCTCGAAATGGTACAATCATAATATATTTTGTATAGGAAGATGGAAAAAAATAGGGTATTATTTAATTTGGTATAGATTTCACTTGATTAGATTTTCGCTGTGGTAACGGGCATTAATAGGGAACAGGAGGACTTGGGTAGTCTCTGAGGATCCGTTGAGGTATCTGTTGCAGTCTCTGCTTTTAGAAACAAGGAAGATCCGATGGCTATTATCACATTGTGTATAGAGCCTCCAGCATTGACAGCCAGTTGAAGAAATTGAACCTCACCCCCACGACAAGTAATTGCAGGCAGTTACTCCGAAAAGTCTGGCGCTCGGTGCCATAGGTTTCGTGTTCGAGTCCCGGCGGTTCCATGGATGTTCGTAGTGGTTCTGAATCCCCTGATTGGTTTGGTTTGTCTCGTCTCGTCTCTCTACGGTCATTTTTTACACACTTCAGGCTAATTAGACCGGAACCTACAGTTTAACATAGATTCCGAACCACTAACAAAACATCCATGCCACAGACAGGATAAGAGGGAGAGAGACGGAAGGGCATTTATTCCTACCTGTACCGACATTATGTGGGTGTTGGGTAGCAGGCACTCCGGTTGCATTCTGGAGAACGTTGCATCTGCTAAAAATACTTCTTTTTCGTGATAAATGATCTCAAATACCAGACATTTGAAAATAGCATATCTAATTCATTATTTTTGTGAGACAGAAACACGTTCATGAAGGAATCTCTACTTTATTTTTAATCTTCCTTCCACTCCCATACTTATTTACATCTTCCTTTATAAATCCTTTTCCCATCTACCCATTATCATATATCTCTTAGAGTAACAGCTTACAAACATCTAGAAAAACTGGACATTGAGAAACTAAATATTCTTAATTATTCTAACTTGATGCATGCATGTTTGAAGCCTATAGGCTTTTATGAGATGTTCTTTGCCATCTTATTCCATAACTACTGTAAGCTATCCTCTTGTTGAAATATATTTATATGGTGTTTAACAGATAATCCCACAAATTTTCAATAGTTGAGAATATGGGTATTGGGCAGAAAAATATTAAGGTAGCAATCCTGTGACACCCTTGTTGAAACAAATTTCTATGGTGTTCAACAAATCATCCCACAAATGTTCAATCGATGACAAGGGAGGACAATAAAATATTATGGGGGCAATCCTGTGAAGCCCTTATTTAGTGTGACTGAGCCTTATCCTGTTAGAAAATCCTTCCTAAAACACTGTTAGTAAAGGTCTCGACATATGACTGCAGGCAACCGCACCATGTGGACTGAAGGATATCAAAAATGTGCAAGTTGATTTTGATACCATTTTTTACAAGTGATTGAGAGTTGTATGCAATGACACCTCATACCCATATCGGGGAGTGTCAGGCCGCCACGGACAGTTGAAAACACTGAGGCTTTCACCACGGGCCACCAAATAAGTACAGAGTTGTTAACAAGAATCAAAATTGAATATCAATTCATCATTAAAGTCGATCTGTCTCAATTCCATTAGAGACCAATCCCTCCGAGCGACACTTCGCTCCGAAAGGAGGTTAGGTGACTGTGAGTCGATGTCGTGGTTCTAGCCCAGACAACTCACATTGGTATGGACAAAAACAGTGGTTCGCACAGATCGTGCTTGAAAGTATTTGGATGTTCCTAACATTCAAATGATTCTCTTCCCCCTTTCCTTTTAACTCCAACAACTGCAGGTATTGGCGTCGACTGTGGTGTAAGCGCTTTTTTTTTCTGGTAAATCTGGTTTCCCTCTGTCATGGATAAACTGCATACGGAGTGGATTTCAGAGGGACAATTTAAAAGCTGGGTTGAATGTAGACCAACACTCTCTATTGTCTTTTACGTAATGCACAGTCATGATGAAATGCATAATTTCAATTTCAATTATTTTCCTGTCTGTTAGACAACTTTCGTGGCAATGGGTGCCTTTTCACAATGGGCAATTTTTTTAAATATAAAAATAAAAATGAAATTTAAAATGATACACTTAATAAAAATGCGTTTTATACATTTATATCCATACATGTCTATTACGTTTCTACACACGTACAGACACACACCAATTAAGCCACACATATACATATAGATAACAAGACCGCGCACATTATATAGATAAGTATATACACATGCGGACATACACACACATACATGCATAGATACACAAAATGATTATACATGAACACTTTATACACAGGTACAAACCTTCACCCATGCCATACATATGTGCATACATATTCACAATACACACTTACACACATACAAACGCACATTCTCGCATATATTATGCATAAATGTATGCACACATATATACATTGCATATATGTGTCGTATATCTTATATCTATACGTACGTACATACATACGCACGCGCATACACATACTTTAACAGAGATACATACGAAGATAAACATAGGGAACAGACAGATAGACACACGTATGTAAAGACAGCCTTATAAAAATACAGATATTCATACATATATATAAAAAAAAGACATATAATTATTGTATTAATATTAATGGTTTGTGCTTAATTAGGCTTGTGCTGTTAATTTAACTATATTAATAAGAATTGGCTATCAACTCCAGTTGACGAAAAGAAGACATAACTCTTAATTTTAGTGATGGTGCCCGATCTTGATTCTAGATGATTGGATGGAGTAGCGTTAATTGTAGCACCTGTTGAATTCAATCTTTGGAGAGATTAATTATTAATCAAGACATTGACATTAGTGGTTAATTTTAACAGATCCTCACAGCCTGACCATTAGGAACATCTTTGATTCTAACAACAGTTGAATTAAACACATCGGAGTGAAAGGCATTTATACATATTAATGGTTAACTTTAACGCCAGTTGAATTCAACTCTTCAAAGAAGAAGGCGTTGATTTTAGCGATTAATTTTATTATCTGCTGAATTCAAGGATCACTATTACTGATGCATTATTGTTTTTTAACTCCAGATGGGTTTAACATATGAAAATTAAGGGGACAATCACCCTTTTTTAACTTTTAAAACATTTTAATTGCTTGATCGTTATTATTTAATTTATTGCTTCGATTTTTTTTTGTACATAATTTTTTTTTAGTTTGTTTTGCATCATGAAATTATAAATAACATATTGGAGCGATAATTTTGCAAATGAGATAGCTTAACCGTTTAAAGATATGATTAATTGCGTTGCTATTACATAATACACATATATAGTATGTTTTTCTTGGGATTTTTTCTTAGTTCTATTTCATCAGTTTTATTAATTTTTCTATCAACAAAACTTGTCAAAATAAAATATGTTATCTAAAACAAAGCAATAAGTCATCTGTCTCTGTGTGTAATAAATTAAAAAAAAATATTATTTAAAATATTTTTCTTATTATGGAGTACTTATTTTTAACATAGAATTTATTTTATAGATGATCTTATACATATTTATGATCTATAGATGATTTTATAGATAACAAATTAAATGTGTTTTTTCTCTGAAACAATTTATTTTTTTTTTAATATATTTATAAAAATATATTAAATCGATAAGCAGTTCATAAAATTAGTTTAAAACAAATTTTTAATTAATTAAAAAAAATAATCCAATAAATTTTCAACTTGTATTTGTAATGCTTAACATGTTAAATTAAAAAAATTGAATGAATGATTTATGTATCGTTATAATTAATTATTTGTTATTGTCCAATGCATTAATAGTTTCAATCAAACTTCATTTCTGATAAAAAGAAAGTTGTTTTCGTGTATGAACATGATGCTGTCTCGGTTAGAGGTCTTTGGCGTCTTCAAAAATGTGCCATAAAATAAAAAACAAGTCATAAAAAAAAAATTTTTTTTAAGTCACTTCTCACTTTTTTCACTATATTGCAGAAAAGTCCTTTATAAAAAATAGTTGAAATTTTCCTCTTGCATCTGGCGCCATCTATTATTAGATACATGCAACTTAAATACAAAAAAAAAAAAAACTAAAACTAAAATTAATTAATTAATTAATTAATATTTGAAAAATCTGTATTAACATTCAGCGTCATCCACTACAAGTTCAAAAAATGTATTTGAACTTGAGTGGATGAATAAAAAATATTTTATTAACAATTGAAAATTTGAACGTGATATATATATATGGATGTGGAATTGTAGCGAATAAGTAAGAGTGGGAGTTATTATTTAAAACAGATTAATATCCTTGCGCAACCAAAGAAACTTTCATTTCAAAAATTTTATTTAAAATAAACGTCACGTTATTTTATTCATGTTTTAAAATTTGGCATGAAATATGTATTGCTAAATATAACGATTGACCCATATAAAATCAATATAATACATTTTGAATTGTCTGGTTTTTGAAATATAAACAGATTATTGTTTCAACTTCCACAAAATAGTGTCTGAGGATTAGTTTATGTTTATAAAAGTTAACTTAACCATCATTCAACAGATTTAACTGATGGAATTTGGTTGTTCTTCTTATACTATTTGAACAATTGCTATTCCATAAAGTTCCACAGTTATTAAATTTTGTCATATTAATGTCGCTATTAAATTTGTGGCAACTGGCGTACCGATTACGGAGTACCAATGGGGGAAATACCCTTATTTCATAAATATGATTTTAATTTTAATTGGCTGCTTTATTGTTAGTAAATATAAAATAACAAGATAAAGTTTCTAAAATTCAAATAAATGGTACTCAAAAAGTTAAAAATAAATAAAAGTAAAATACAAAATAAAAATAAAAATTAAAAAATAAAAGAATTTAATTCATGTGGGGATTTTGCATTTTAGGGTTATGATTTCGCCAAGTGAAATAGCCAAAATAGCAGTTTTTTTTTAATAATTTAGCTGCCATTTTGTTTGTTTAGGAGGAGACTTGGCGAAAATCGAAAGGGAAAAAAAATCGCCAAATATACAAGCGGAACCCTAAAGTGCAGAAATCCCGTTCTTGTAGCATTTTGCCCAATTGCTTCATAATTTTTTTTCCTGAAGTTATTCTAATTTTGGTGTATGGGTTATTGGTTTGTTTTTTATTTGTGCTTTCTGATGTCTCAATTGATTACACGAATAATATGTTATTTGATCGAATTAATGTTTTTTGTATGGGCCTGAATGGCCGAGTGGCTAGCACTCTGGGTTTCCACAGGTTCGAGTCCCGGCGGTGCCATGGGTGTTTGTAGTGGTTCGGAATCCACTTTAAACCGTAGGTCCCGGTCTAACAGGATCGTAGAGCGTTGCGAGGGCATTGTTACACCGCGTCCGTGGCTTATCTTCAAGTTACACGCGCCCCATGGATAATGCAAAGTGAGTACGTGTGTGCAGCGCTTTCCTTAAGGCATCCAAGACCAAGCTGTCTAAGTGTTTGCCAGCTGCATTAGAACAAAAAAAAAATGTTTTTTTGTAACCATATGATGAAATATAAGCAATGAAAAAATTCCACGATTTATCTCAACTTGTCCATTGTTAAATAATTAGTAATTAATAATAATAAGTATTAAATAATAATTAGTAATAACCATTGACCATCTTAAAAATTCGCCTTATATAATTTGAAAATGAAGCAAAATGATTAATAAGATAAAAGAGAGAAATTTAAACAACTATATAAATAACTGATCAATCATAACAAATTGGGAAAAAACACATCTTATTTTAATTAAAACAATAATAACATTTAAATTAAACCATTATTTTTTCATTACATATGTATATAAGAAAAAATATTAGTTTTGACATGAAAAATGATTAATAAAATAATAAATTAAAGTTGACGAACATTTATCGTACTTGTTCAAAAAGAAGATTTATCGAGAAGTCATAAAAAAAAAACATTTCAAATGATTTGTGATTAGAAATTAAGCTAATCAATCAACTCTTCGAATACAATTGTTTGATTTTCAAATGGTTAATAAATTAGAATTTGTCATAAAAAGTTAAACAAACTCAAATTATAAACCACACAAAGTTTAATAATATCAGCTTATAATAGTGAAAGTTAATGCATGGATACAGCGGTCGTGTAAATTTTACCTTTTCTTATTATTTAAAAACTGAGAGGTCAATTTTTTCCATAGACCCTCTATTTCAATTTCTTATGGAAATTATGTAATAGAATTTAAAAAAAATGATTTTTAAGCCAAACATTATTTTTGATTAGCTGGGAAAATTCACTTTGGTAAACAGAATTGGTAAAAAAAAAAAAAAAAAAAATCTCAGATATGTTCCTGTGCTTTTCAGAATTTATTAAAAGAAATAATCTAAATTTCTTGTTATTTAAAACATCGCAAATTTTGTAAAAGTATATTTCATTTCAAAAAATATTTATCCTCGCGAGCATAAATAAAACTATTGCGTCATAAAATCACATGTTTTATTTGGCTTTCTAATAAAACAGAAACATAAACGCCAATCCCAGAAAGAATTTCACTTTAACTATGTTGATGTTTTAAATAAAAAACCTATTGTCTATCCAGGGTTACAATAAAATATTACACAATACTGAGGTCGGAAAATATTGAAATAAATCTTGAGTTAGAAAAGGATCGCATCAAATCTGTCGCTTATCCATGGCTCTATTTCAATCTTAAAGGGCCTGAATGGCCGAGGGGCTAGGTTTGGCGCTTGGTACCACAGGTTTAGGGTTCGAATGGTTGTTTGTAGGGTTCGATCGCCCGGTCTAATAAGATCGTAGAGCGTTGCAAATCTTCAAGTGTCCCCTTGCCAAAGATTATCCAAAGTGAGTACATGCATTTCAATCATAAACATGACTGTGTTGGATTATGAATCTTAAAAAAATTTAAAAAAAAAAAAATACTAGCAATTTGCATAATAAATCAGATAAATTTAACAATTTGAAAATTTAATTAAAAAAATTATTAATTACTATATGGTTAATGTTTTTGTTGTCGTATCCCCTGAAGAGTAGGAGAAAATCAAATATGTAATGACAGCCTGATCCAGACTTCTGGCATTCTTTGCCAAAGAATCTGCAATTTCATTAAATTCCAAATCCACATGAGCAGGAATCCATTGAAGGATGCACATTCTGTGCAAGCAGTGGACTTGTTCTAAAAGAGATATAATATTCAAAAACCTACTTAAGAAACCTTTATTAGGAGCCTGTAAGGCAGATTTTGAGTCAGTGAAGATAGTGATTCCATTCATTTGCTACGATGGAGGTAGATTCAGATAGACCTCAAGTGCTTTTCAATGGCCAGCAGTTCTCCTGTGAAGTTGAGTCTTTCTTTTTTGAAACATATTCTCTAATGAATTCTAAGCACTTTACTTGAATTCTGTTCTGATTCAACATCCTGCATGAATGTATTCCATCTGTAAGTTAAATTAGGCCTTTTTTAAAGTTCTCATAACAGAAAGTGGATGATATTTTTAAGAGATAAAACTTCTTTATGAATACATCATTGAATCTTCGAATTCTGCGAAAAAAAAAAAAAAAAAATAAAAACCTTTTAATTTGGTTAAGTTCAAATCAATAGTAAAAGTTTTTCTCGTATATATTTAATCAATCAAACCAAAATTTAATTGATTTATACAAAAAAATAATAATAAATAAACAGATAGGTGTAAATTTAAATTTAGTTTGGTTTGACGCTCTACTGTTAATTAATTTATTTATTTTTGTGCACACTTTAGGCTAATTAGACTGGGACTTACGGCTTAACGAGGATTCCGAACCACTCACAAATATCCATGCCACCGCTAGATTCGAAACTGAAGCATCAAAGATCAGAGCGCTAGCCAATTATCAGTCAGGCTGCTAAATTTAGTGAGCTATTGTTTTAATAAAAATTATATATATACACATTTATCTCTTTCTCTCTCTATATATATACATAAGTTGATAAAAAGAACTTTGCACGTTAACACATATTATATTCTCAATTTTATTTTATTTTATTTTTTTTATTTATTTTTGCGTGACTGACGCATAATTATTATTAGACTTAATCTGTATAAGAATATATTTTTAAAGTGAAGACATTTTTTGCTGTATTACGATTCTTTTTCAATGAGTTATTTAAATAATTTATTTTATTTCATAACTTATTGTTGTGAAATATTTTATTTGGGATTATTGTAATTTTAAAAAAATTTAAAATTCATATATCTAATGTGTAAAAACAGGTTAGATCTGAGGTGGTTTTTAAAAAATATTTTGGTGAATTATCTAAATGAGTTATTTGTGAGGAATTAATGCAATTAAGTAATTATCCATCACATTTTAATGGATTTTTTTTTTTCCCATTTGAAATAATTTTCATTAAAAAAAAAAATAAATATAAATAAATATGAAACTATTTCCAAATAAAACTAATGAATTGAATACCGTTGCAATGAGTACAAGCTGTTGAATCTCAGTGGGAAAAACGGAGTTCCTTTTGATCTGACACAGCGTATCATAGGCGAGACCGATTGCATGATGAATTGCTGACTGACCCCTATCTCACCCCCCTACCCTCCCTACCTCCTCTACCCCTACCCCCTACTTTTTCTCATAGCAGAAAATTAAAGAACGATTATCGCAACGCTTTTCGGAAGCCTGCACAAAAAGAAAGCAAAAGAAAAAAAAAAAAAAAAGTGCCCTGCACATTTTAGAAAGGAGAAAAAAAAAAATTTTTTTTTTTTTTTTTTTTTTTCTCCTTTTCCTGTAAGAGAGAAAGAGAGCGTTCTCTCTCTCCCTCAATGCCAAGAGTCTCACGAGAGAGCTTCACATTGTGATGTCAACCGTTGCCATGGTAACCGCCCCAGATGGATGACAGGACGTGTGCCTGGTGGGCGTGACCCGAGCAGGACGCTGGCGCCGGCTGATTGGCTGTGTCGGAACGTGACGGGATACGCCCTTTTTCGCGAGTGTTCGACCGTCGTGTAGTTTGTGATAGCAGCGAGACTCTCTCAGGAGGGTAGGGGGTAGGGGTGGGGGTGGGGGAAAGATACCAAAAAATCAAAGTTGTTTCTTTTGGGTAGATGGATGGATAAATAAAATGGATTGCTACCGAGAGGTTAGGTATGAAGAGTAAGAGGGGGGTAGGGGTATCGAACTGGCAATCTTTATTACTGCTTGCTTCAGTGATTTAGGTTTTTGCCATCGTTATTTTACGTTACCCTTAGGACTACATATATCTCTGTAAGAACCTACTTTTATTTTTTATTATATGTAATTCATTCAATGTAGAAAAAAATAACAATAATAACAGCCCCATTTATTTATTTGTTTCACAAGGCTCCATGTTAGTCTTTCAACTGAAAACTGAAGACTTTAGAAACTGCAATTCACTTTTCAAACTCAAAATTTTATTTTTTGTTGTGAGACATTTTTACATCATATATAGATCATAAAATAAAGTTATCAATAATAATCACATAGGAAAGTTTAATTAACTACATTCAAATTACCATTAAATTATCACAACTCGTGTTGAATTTACTACGAGTATAACAATTACGGGAAGGGTGTGATTATAAACGCTTGGTTTTGTACCTAAATTGAAAAAGTTTAATAAATTTATATTGTTAAGAGTTAATATTTATATTGTTAAGAGATAAGATGTATATTGTTAAGATTACCATTAAATTGACACAAGTCGTATTGGAATTTACTATAGCAATTACGGGAAGGATGTGATTATAAACGCTTGGTTTGTACCTGAATTGAAAAAAAATAAAAGTATATTGTTAAAAGTAATAAATATAATAAATTTATATTGTTAAGATTATAATTTGCACAACTCGTGTTGGAAATATAATCTAAATAAACACTTTATATTGTTTAATAAGATAAGATTTATATTGTTAAGATTACCATTAAATTTGCACAACTCGTGTTGGATTTAATATAACAATTATAGAAGGATCTAATTATAAACACTCGGCTTGTACCTGAATTGAGAAAGTTTAATAACTTTATATTGTTAAGAGATAAGATTTATATTGTTAAGATTACCATTAAATTTGCACAACTCGTGTTGGATTTAATATTACAATTATAGAAGGATCTAATTATAAACACTCGTTGAGAAAGTTTAATAACTTCATATTGTTAAGAGATAAGATTTATATTGTTAAGATTACCATTAAATTTGCACAATTCGTGTTGGATTCAATATAACAATTATGGATTAGTGTAATTATAAATGCTGGGTTTGTACTTGAATTGAAAAATGCATCAACCATCAACTGCACCTGAAAGTTCAAGAGAGATATTGTAGAAACTAACTTCCTGGCACTACAGTCCTTGTCCATCTGCCAACTGGCAGATTCCGAAACAAGAGATGTTTTTTTTTACAGGATAGCGTTGTCAGCCCTACCCCAATGTTCTATAGTCACAATAGACCGGGTATCATTACAAACCGGAATCACTACAAACATCCATGATATAGCTGGAACTCGAACACGAAACTTGTGCCACCTGTCACTCGGATATCAAGCCCCAGATATTGTAGCACTATAATGAAACAATTTTCTATTAAAATCTATTTTGGAATTTCCACAATTTTGGGGTTGTACGTCTTTTTATTCCCACTATATAAATTTAAAACATGTATCCCCAAACTGATTTTCTTCTCATCATAGATAAAACAATTTTTTTTTTGAGTAACAGGGTGCGCAACAATTTTCGTGCGACTGCTGCCAAAACCTAAAGAAAAACGAAGGCAATTTAAGAAGAAACAGTGCCAGTAATTTTATCCCAAAGGTCAATTTACAATCGAACGTTGTTTTTGCTATTTGAAAGCGAGGGTGGGATTAGGAATCAAAGCGAAACTGGAGCATAAAAGAAGGAAAAGGAAGCCATTTTGTTTCTTAATGTGAATGCTTTCATTTTCGGAGATATGTTAACAAATCATTGTCTTTATGGACATTTTCCATAAGAATGCGTTGTAAAGTAACTAAATTATAAAAAACTCGTTCTGCTTGGAAAATCCCATCTCAATTTTGCATTAAACAATTTGTTTTTTAAATTAACATTATCAACTGCACCTGAAATTTCCAGCTAGATATTGTAGCAACTAACTAACTAACCCCATGGCATACAGTTCATGTCCGTCTGCCTACTGGCAGATTCTATAATAGGAGATGTTTTCTTTTTACGTAGTAGGGTTGTCAAACCTACCTCCAATGCTCTGCAGTCATGGTAGACCGGTACTTAAAGTGGATTTCAAACCACTAAAGGATTTGAATTCACTTTAAATGCCAAGGATTTGAAGATTAATTAAGGATTTCTAACCACACAAAACCTGTAGAACCGATCGTCAGAGTGCTAGTCGCTCATCCATTAGGTATCAAATGTTGAGCGGCCTGTAGGCAAATTGACTTACACTCTGGCCATTGGTACCCCAGGCTTCAGGTTCGAATCCTTGCAGAGTCTTGGATGTTTGTTAGTAGTTAGGAATCCACGTTAAACTGTAGGTCCCGGTCTAATTAACCTAATGTGTGCAAAAAAGGTGTGGTGTACCTAACCAAACTTACGAACTCTCAAATGTTGAGGCACTATAATGAAACAGTTTTCTATTAAAATCAATTTTGGAATTTCCACACATTTTGGTCACTTTGGGTTATACCGTCTTTTCATTTCCTCTGTATAAATATAAAACATATATCCCCCAAACTGGGTTTTTCTAATCATAGATAAAAATATAATATCTTCTAATCATAGATTTAAGTTTTTGAGTAATAGGGTGCACAACAGTTCCGTGCCAAAACTCCAAAGAAAACGAAGGCAATTTAAGAAGAAACAGTTCCAGTAATTTTATCCCAAAGGTCAATTTACAATCGAACATTGTTTTTGCTGTTTGAAAGCGAGGGTGGGATCAGGAATCAAAAAGCGAAACTGGAGCATAAAGAATGCCCGCTCCAAATTGAAAAGAAATTGAAGTGATTCTCTGTTGACGCCGTCACGTACCGAAATATGATATGCTGACTTCATAGCTTTCTTTGCTTTTTAAGGCGTTAGTAAATTGCTTCATTCGCATTCAAGGCCTTCATCAGGTTCTCACTGCATCTGCCAAACCCAATGTATTTACATAACAAACACGATGAGGCCTACAAGAACAATTTAAAGAAATTGACAATTATACGAATAAATGCAGATTCTCACGTTATTCATGTGTCAATTCGTGAAGGATGAATAAGAAGGAAAACAAATAATAAATGGATTTTAATTTATAAGTTATTTACAGCAAAGGTATACATATACATATATATAATTAATTAAATTTAAAAAAAAAAGATATATGGCAAGAGATGTATTATACACCCAATTGTGGTTTGTACAAGTTCTCATTGTACATGTTTAACGGGACGATTTGAAGGGAAATTTTTAAAATCAGCAAAAAAAAAAATAAATAAATAAATTAGATGGGCACTATAAGTTTGCTTTTAAGTGAGCCATAGTGTAGTAATTTGTAGAAGAATTAAATTTAATTATTGACCACCCTGGTAAACATACCTTGAATCGCATTAAAAAAGGAGAGATATCTGCCAACTTTCCAGATGCCACCTCTGCGATACGTGTTCTAAATTGTGGTGAAATATTTGTGAATAGAATGCTACAGACTCTTATGATGCACTTTAGGTAACGTTGAATCTGCTATATATTTGCCTTTCTAAAGAGGGAGGACGTCAACTCAAAATGCCAGGCGTTCGACAACAACAGCAGTATTAATCAAATGAAATTTGGTGTGAAACTACAAATAATCGTACTATACAAATAATCGTACTACTAGTGAAATAAACGTACTAAATAATCGTACTACTAGTCAACTACTATTAAAGTGAACTACAAATACGTACTACTAATTTCTAGTTCCTAGTTGATAACGTGTATGCCAAACCCAAAAACATAACAAACACGTGAGGCCTGAAGAACAATTTAAAGAAATTGACAATTATGCGAATAAATGCAGATTCTCACGTTATGAAGAATGAATAAGGAGGTTAAAAAATAATAATAAATGAATTTTAATTTGTAAGTTATTCACAACAAAGATATATATATATATATATATTAATTAAAAAATTAACAAAAGATATTTGACAAGAGATGTAATATATACCCAAATGTGATTTATACAATGAGAACATATAATATTTAATACGACGATTTGAAGGAAATTTTTCAAAATCAGAAGAAAAAAAATTGGATGCGCACAATAAGTTTGCATTCAAATGAGTCATAATACAATAATTTGTAAAAGAATTAAATTTAATTATTGACCATCCTGGTATATATATACCGAAATTCGCATTAAAAAATATCTGTAAAGGAGAGATATATGTCAATCTACCAAATGCCACCAGGATGTTCTAAATTGTGATGAAAAATTTGTGAGTAGCCTGCTACAGACTTTTATGATGCACACGGCCTGGTGGCCAAGTGGCTAGCGCTCTGACCTTCGATATCAAAGGCTCGAATCCTGCTGGTGGCATGGATGATTGTTAGCTGCTCGCTATCCACTTTAAACTGTAGGTCCCGGTCTGTTTAGCCCTCGTGTGAACAAGATGACCGCAGAGCGATAAACCAAACCTATGATGCACCTAGATACGTTGAATCTGCTACATCTTTTAATGAAGTCAAGTCACAATGGCAGGCATTCAAAAACAACATTATTAATCAAATGAAATTTTGCTGTGAAACTACAAATAATGGAACCACTGGTGAACTTTAAACTATAGCTACATACACCAGCAAAGAGTTAACCCAATTTCTAATTTCCATTAATACCGTGTATTGTAGCCACTGCTTTAAAAATGAGTAGAACTAACAGAGAAAGAAATCTAACAGAGGGCCTCACATTGAATGTCAAATTGCTTGTTGGGAGTTATCTGGATGTTCCTCCCTACGACACACAACTAAGAGGCATTTAATCTCACATTTTCTCATAGAAAATGGCACAACAACAACGGGTGTCAACCAAAAAAAAAAAATCCATTTACAGTTAGCTATATAACTATCTAATACTTTTTTATATCTTTGTAAAAATAAACATAATATATATAGCAAGACAATATTTTTATATAACTTATTTATAATCATTAGTTCTTATCAAATTCGGATTTGCGCTAAGTATTAGAATATGTTAGGTTCGAAAATCATTAAGAACAATTTTATTTATCTTATATAAAAGTCTTTTACTGGAAGTAATGTCACTTATACATTTGAAATCAAATTTTCATTTATATTTGAAGTTAAACGTATTTCTTTGTCCTCAATAGGTTCATAGCAATTCAGAAAAGGCTTGAATGTTTATTTAATGTAACCTGTTTTATTTTTCAATTTTTCAAATTTTCGGAATAATTATAACCATTACGCTGTTTACGTACTGTCAACCAGCTGCATTTCGCCTAAACTGTGCAAAAAAATGTACTTAAAAATGATCATGGAGTTTAAATAATTTAATTTTAGTCATTAATATTTTAGAATTCAAAATTATGGATAAATATTGGATGGATAAATATTGGATAAATAAATATGATTTATTATAATAAATATAGATGATATAGTTAAATAACAATAAAAGAAAGAATTTTTGAATGGAAAAATAACGAGGTAAAGCTATTTAATGATAGAAAATCATTGCGTTGTTTTGTCCGTAAATGGCATTTTAATTTCAAAAAAGGAAAAATTATTTTGAGATTACCAGTATAAAATGGGATATATTTAAAATGTAAACACGTCATCATTCATCTATTTAGACATGAGCTATTCTTTTTGTTGTATAAATTTTTAACATACTGGAATTTTGTCATAAATGTATTTGTAAATTTCTTTTAACATAGTAAAAATAGATTTAAATATCTTTACAAAAATTCATTAAAGGAGAAAAAAATGTTTCAAATTTTTACCTCATTTAAAATGAAATAGGTTGATATGCGATTTTTTCTTTGGTATCACAAACTTCAGGTTCGTATCCTGTAGTGGCATGACATTTTAGAAAATCTATGATGATGTTGATCCCAGTCTAATTAACTAAACTGTGAAAAAAAAGTGACCTTTAAACACTGCCACCTAGAAAAAAACCATTGAATCTTTGAAAAACCATTGAAAAAACAACTGAATTAATCTTGAGAAAAACAATCAACTTTTTTTTTTCTTTCTTCAAATTGAAAATGCAAAAGTCAAAATTTTTCGGAAACTCGTTACAAAATCTTTTTTTGCAAAAAAATCAATTGTCATTCTCTTATAAACACTTTATTATTATATTAATATTTGTTACCTATCCCGGTTTTGAGATTATTTGAGCGATTAAATAATTAATATTCCACTGGTTGTGTCAGCCTTTTTTCGATAAGTTTACTTGAGAATCATAAAGATAAGTGCTTGATGACAAACTGTGTCCAAAAGACTCAAAGGAAATTTTACTAGTTATATCTTTTCAAAATATTTAAAAGTGGAGAAAAAAAACGTTTCCAAAATTTTCTCATTAAAAATGAAATATGTTGATATGAGATTTTTTCATAAGATTTAAAGTTGATGACATATTAAAAACTCTGATGATACTGAAAAGTAAATTTAAACTAGTTATTTTATTCAAAAGAATATTTAAAATGCACAACAATAATTATCAAATTGATGCAAAAAAGACTCAAAGAAAAGGGTAACTTTTTGTACTAGTTATTACTCTTATTAATTTTGAGGTGAATAAGATTTAAAAGTGGACAATAATTATCACAAACTGAGCGATTCACAATATTTTGACTGGTTGAGAAAAGGGTATTTCACACCTTTCGACCTGTTTCACTTGATGAATAAAAGTGGACAATAATTATCACAAACTGTTTCCAAAAGACTCAAAAGAAAAGGGTACCTCTACTAGTTATTACCTTATTCAATAAGATTTAAAAGTGGACAATTATGAGTATACATTGAGTAATCTCTTCCATTGGTGAAATTACCATTTTCGTCGTTTATTATCAGATAGCATTATTCCATTGTTGTCATTATTGCATTATGCTTTCCATTATTGCCAACATATTATTATTGATAACAAGTAACATAAATATTCGACCTTTTCTGGATTTTTGCACTGGATTTGCATTTTTAAAATTGCCACTTCTTAATATTTGAGAATAAAAATACCTCACAATCCTCAATGCTTTTTAAGATGCGATTACTGCCAAAAAAACAGCAAATTTTCAGTTTCAGCACCCACAAATAAGCATGAGTTTTATTAGAAAGAAACGCTAAATAAATAGTTACAGTGTATATCATTAGCATCAAAGAAATACCTTCATGATAGAAGACTTTATCTTTATTTCAACCACTAGTTCTTCTGAACCCATTGGCTCCAATTCACTGAACGATTCAATGGATGCTCAGCTCCACTGATTTGCTCTCAGCGATTTCAGATCTTTCAAAGTGATCATCTTGTGGTGGTCAAAGTCGGCCTTTTTGTTTGATAAATAAAAAACAATAAAGACTATCTCAGTTATTAACTCTAAAAAAAAAGGCTTCTGTACTACATTATCTCATTCAATAAGACTTAAAAATGGAAAACTATGGGCATACATTGAGAAATCTCTTCAACTGGTGAAATATTGCCGAAAACTTGTGGCGTAAAAATTTAGTATAATCATTCAACCTTCCTGGATTTAAATTTTTGAAATTTCCACTTCTTAAAATTTAAGAATTAAATTGGGAATTGGCTTCATTTCAGTGAGCCAAATCATGAATGCTCAGCTCCATTGATTTGGTCACAGCGATTTCACATCAGTAATTTTTATTTCAACACCCACAAATAAGGATGAGATTTAAATAGTTACAATGTATATCCTTATCATCAAAGAAATACCTTCCTGGTAGAAGACTCTGTCTTTATGCGAACCACTAGCTCTTTCTGAACCCTTTGCTTCAATTCACTGAACGATTCAATGACTGCTCAGCTCCATTGATTTGGTCACAGCGATTTCACATCTTTCAAAGTGGACCTCTGGTTATCGACCTCTTTATTTGAATGAATAAATAACAATAATTATCACAATGAATGCGTCCAGTTCTTAGCTTCAAAAGAAAAGACACTTGTACCACTCTACCCCATTCAACAAGGTGGAAAAGAAGAAGAAAAAAAATCTGGCAGGGAGAGGTAGGGGGTTGGGATTCGAGCGATCTCTTCCAATGGTAGAACCATGCCGGAACCATGTGAAATCAAGATTTGGACCTCCGCGTTTGTCCTGTCCTAATTGGAGTTATTAATTTTCCCTTCGTCCACTTTTTTTTTTTTCCCTAGGCAAAAGGGCCCTATTCTTCACTTGTGTTCTGGAGATAAACATCAAACGAGACTGCTGCTTTTCAAAAGGCCGATGAGATGGTTTTTGCGTTTATCTGGTTAACTCGTTCGCAACTGCGTATGCCTTGCAGAGTCTCGCTTCTTTGCTTTGCCTTTTTTTTTTTTTTTTTGGCCGGTTTGTTTTGTTCTTAATTGTGTTTTGTTTGGGCAAGAATTCGCCGAGACAATTCTGGGAGAGATCTTTTGGAATGTCGCAAATGGATTTTTTTCTGGAACGAGTTTGCATACTGGCTTGTGTTTGTTCTTGTTATTCGTTTCGTGCAAAACGGATCCTTCACACAATATAATTGCTCGATGTTTGGTTAGAAATAGATCTTGCACTGTGTTCATTTGATCACTACTGAAAATTCGAAGTTGTAAAGATTGATTAAATGTTGAACAATATTTTATATTTAATAATTATATGCTGCGTTTACAATCATCGAAATATTTTGGAATGTATTTTTCGGACTGTAGTACTAATGGCAATGGCTTTGCATATAGTTTATTATTTTTTTTTTTTTTACCAAAAATGATTCCGTTAAAGGTGTATGATTAATAGAAGTCTTAAATTATATTCATTTATCAGCCATTTAAAATTAATTATATATATAGATAGATAGATTAGATAATATATAATATAAAGATATTTTATATTCTTCAGGATGACATATTTACTTTACTTAATGTTGTTTGCCAGTGTCAATTTGAGAATCATCTGCTAGAAGAACGGCAAATACGTATGTAGGAGTTAGAATCTACCCAGGAAGCATCATGAAGGGCTTCTACACTGTACCCACATTTCCCTTCACTATGTCCTGTACTCACATTATACCCCTCTTTCTTTCAAACCCTCTTTTAACCTCCTTGAATTTGATGGAAGAATTTTTAGCATACATATTTATCTTTTTGAGGTAACTACTCCGCATTTGCATGTCATTTGGTAGAAAATCTGAAAAATTCTCACTAGGAATGCCGACTATCGATGCGTGACACTTCACAAATATTGTTATAATTGTCATAGTTTCCTCGTTCCAGAAAGTAGTGAGTCAAACCTCGAAACTTTAAATACACTAATTACGCATATTGCGACTGGGCCACGAGTTGCGCTAGCTTAATTGTTAATTTATTAAACTTATGAATTAAAGAAGATTAATTTGATATTATATAATCTAGCCAAGCCAGTGAACACATTAAGTTTTAAGCCAAAAAATACCTTCATTACATTTAAAGGAGGCTGCAGATTCTCCAGATATGCTTTCATATGGGGAGACGGTTCTACTGGTGGAATCAAGAATCAGTATTCACCTATCAAAATAATGGAACTGTTTTGAACTGATCAGCTAATTTCGTCGGTCTGCAGATTCTCGTATGAGAAAGAGTCATGTAAGAAAAATATTTTAAGTAACAATAATATCCCACAATCTACATCTGAATCACAAACTTTACTCAACGCCCACATGTATCATCTACATCTGAATCACAAATATTACTGAATGCCCATATGTAACATCTACATCTGAATGGCCACAAACATCTACATGAATGCCCAGATATAGCATCTACATCTTAATACAAACTTTACTGAATGTCACATTTAACATCTGAAACGGAACCAGAAACCTTATTGAATGTCCACATGTAACATCTACATCTGAATGCACGAAAATGTCACATTTATTATCTACATCTGGAATCGCAAACCTTTACTGAATGTCCACATGTAACATCTACCTCTGAATCACAAATTTACTGAATGCCCACATACAACATCTAAATCTGAATTACATAACTTTACTTAATGCTCACATTTAACATCTACATCTGAATGCAAACCTTATTGAATGTCCACATGTAACATCTACATCTGAATCACAAACTTTACTGAATGTTCAATGTCATACATTTTACTGAATGTCTTATGTAACATCTACATCTGAATCACATTTACATTTTACTGAATCTGAATGCCCTGAATGTGTTTATGTAACATCTACATCTGAATCACAAGCTTTAATGAATGTCACAAATTTTACAATGACTTCATGTAACCTTTACATCTGAATCACAAACTTGACTGAATGCCCACATGTAACATCTGCATCTGAATCACAACCTTTACGGAATGGCTACATGTAACATCTACATCTGAATCACAAACTTTACTGAATGCCCACATGTAACATCTACATCTGTAACTTCTAACTGTCCTTAGCATCCACGCTTTTTATTAATGGACCAATTAATTTATTTTATGGCTCCTTAACTCTAGACCGTCACAGATTTTACAAGAATAATAATAATAAATATAGAAAAAAAATATTTTTAGGAGTCCTCCTGGATTGGAAAGCCTTAAATCTCCTTGAAATTTACGACCTCTTCAGTGTAAGGCCCGATGCTATGGAAGAGTGAAGAGTATTTTTACGCCATAAAATAATAGATAGCGGAATTAGGCGTCAGGTGGCGAAAGGCTAATATTTTACGACGCTTAGGAGACCGGCGTGAAACTGATTTACGCGGTTTGACGAGGCGAGTCCATTTAATGCGCTATTTTTAGTCCGCACCTATAAATTTGTGGTTAATGTGTTTTAAAAAGGCAAAAGAAGGCGAGCCATGAGCGATCGGCACTGATTTCTTTTCAAAATTTACGATTTAGCACTGTGAAGCTTCGATCATCTGAAGTGAAGAATCTGCTTAATAAATTTATTAAATTTTTTTTTTTTTAAAGTTTCTGTATTTTATTCTTATTATATCGTGCCGGAAGACAGTCTAAATATGCGATATAACGGAAGTGCGGTAATAACTGAAGACTTTATCTAGGTTCTGATGTAGTTTAGTTTTTAGCGATGGTAATGAGGAATGGTAAAATTATGTTTGGAAGTTAGAAATATAATTTTACTAATAAAATTTAAAATAAATAAGTACTTTAAGCTGCTAATTATTAAAATCAAGGATTTTAGAAGCATGCGTTAATTCGTTTAAGGAATTAATTCATTTTTATATTAAAATTTATAGTTACACCATATTTTATTGTGCATATTGGAAGACAAACAAAAAAAAAAAAAAAAAAAAAACAGAATTGACTACCTTATATAATATTATTTTGAATTTTCATGGTAGTAATTCTCTATTATAAGGCCTTACGGCAGAGTGGCAAGCGTTCTGCCCTCGGCACTGCAGGTTTCGGACTCGAGTGCTGGCGGTGCTATGGATACTTGTAACCTAATAGATAATTATATATTTGTCATTTAGAGTTAAAAAAAAAAATCCTTTTTTTGGGGGGGAGAAATTAAGGGTTATAGAAATTATGGATTTATGAAATTCCTTAAAATTTTGCTAGATTTCTGCTTTGTCAAGAAGTTGTTATTGTGTTTATCTAACCTGAATTTACCTTTTTACGTTGATCTAAGGTTGTTGGCTACCAAAATGGAAGAGATGTAGCAGATTGAATATGATCTAGGGAGAACCAAAGAGTGGGGATTACTAATGCACCACAGTTTTGAACAAACATCTCGAAGTATGGAATTCTGAGCTTCTCGTCATGCCCCCATTTCTCTTCAGGCCTAAGGGAGATCTTTCCCTCCTACGAATTTGTTGAGGCCATTCCTAGTGCAGACTCGGAAGTTACAGACTCGGCCGGTTTGGTTCAGGCCAAGACTCGATCGGTTTGGCATGGCTTGTTCGATTTCGAATCCGACTTCTCTAGTTCGAAACCTATCCACTATGCCGCCAAGGCTCTTGTTAAAAAATATCTTCCTTCAATTTTATTTTCGATTCTCTTCAATAGCTACCGGAAATTAAAAAAATTATAATAATAAAATAAGTCTCTGTAACAAATAACTAATACAAGCTAATGGCAGTATTCACTAGTTAGGATGCAAAGATATGATAATTCGATTTCAGTTGGTGGTAATCCCGCATCCAAAATCTTGGAAAAAGAAAGAAAATGTGAATTTTAGAAGAATTCCATTTTTTCTCTAGTGCGTCACCGCCTGATTGCCAATTGATTAAAGCTCTGGCCTTTGTTACTACATACTTCAAGTTCGAATCTTGGAGCTGGCATGGATGTTCGTTATTGGTTCGGAATCCACGTTAAACTGTAGATCCCGTGTTTAATTAGCCCAAAGTGTGCAAAAAATGGCCGGAGAGTGACAAAGCAAAATCCAATACGCCTCGGTAGTGTTGACTAGTTATTTCTGAAAGTTCTCTAAAGGACACTTTTCCTCTATTCTTTTTACTTATGAGTGTAATATAGCAGACTGAGTCATACTGAATCTGATATAAAACATGCTGTATCAATGATGATTTACAAAATTATTAAATGAAACCGTTACTCCCTTAAAAAAATCAGGGTTTTTTTTTTTCAATTACAATTTTGTTACTTTACAATTTTTTTTTTTTTTATAAGAATAAAAAATTTTAATTTTTAGTATTATAGTCAATAATTTTTCTCTTATTTTATAAGTTTTTATTATAGAAATTTAATTATAAGTTTAGCAATTCAGATTTCACATTAAAATCAAGACTGTAATTTTTTGAATTCATTGTCAGAGATTTCGAGATCTCCACACGATACATAGCTGCACGTATCACTAACTTTTACACTTATTGAAAAAAAAAAAATAATGGAAGCAAATGCAAGTGGTATTCTGTAATAAATAACACGCAGCTTGCCGACAATCTTTAATATAATTAAGGGCATCGAATCAAATGTCTGTAAAGAACATGAAATTGCAAAAGGTCTGTAGTGCGATATCCAGAATGACCTCTTGTTTGCCTTAGAATAATACAAGGTTGCCTAAAACATTAGTTTTAGCTCCAAATTAACAATTTTCATACGATTTAAGTGGTGTTTACAAGTGATATGCAAGGGATATTCCGGTAAAGAATTACAAAAGTGATATACAAGAGATATTCCGATAAATGATTACAAAAGTGATATGCAAGAGATATTCCGATAAAGAATTACAAAAGTGATATGCAGGGGTTTTTCTGTAAAGAATTACAAAAGTGATGGGCAAGGGAAAATCTGACAAAGGATTAAAAGTAATATATAAAGGATATTCAGGTAAATGATTACAAAAGTGATATGCAGGGAATATTCTGGTAAAGATTACAAAAGTGATATGCGGGAATATTCCGGTAAAGGATTACAATATGCAAGGGATATTCCGGTGAAAATTACAAAAGTGATATGCAAGTTGGAATCTGGTAAACGATTACAAAAGTGATAGGAAAGGGATATTCCGGTAAAGCATTATAAGTGATATCCAAGGGATATTCTGGTAAAGGATTGCAAAAATGATATATGCAAGGGGCATTCCGGTAAAGAGTTACAAAAGTGATATGCAAGGGATATTCCAGTAAAGGATTAAAAGGTCATATGCAAGGGGAAATCTAGTGCAGGATTAAAAAGTATTTATATAATAAAAATTGATAAATTTAGCTTTCTGAAAATGATTGCTGAATTGAAGGAAAATCAATAAGCTTACATTCCAAAGAAGGCGATTATTCTAAAAGTTCTCCCATTAGAAAACAATTTCTAATGCAAATATTTTTGTTTTTATGCGGTGATAAAAATCTTTTTTTTAGATTGCATATTTAATTGATGGAGGTTTTCTTTGCATGAACGTGGCTGCCAGTAAGGAAACCACCAGAATAACAGGTTAAAGGTAGCCCATGCATACCAATCCCACAAAGGGGCAACGAAATATAGTTTGCAAGACTTCTGCTTGACAGATTGTGAGATCAATTTAGATTATCGGTTTTATCTCATTGCGTTCAATTGCTTCATTTAGCCTCTTCTGCCAATGTCTTCTCTTTTCCTTCAAATACCGAATGATGAAAAGGTCCACAGATATTTCATGAGATTCCGCGTCGTGATTCATCTATACGGAATTATTATATAGGAAGGGAATATTTTATATGTTTGCTGTTGTTTATTTGTTTAAATTCAATCGTAAGATAGAGTTTGTAAAATGTTAAAAATATTGATCTTATTTAGTAAAAAAAAAAAAAAAAAATAATTATTTGTAGTTTAAATGAAACATACAAAGAAATATAGATTATGGATTGAAATAGATTTATAATTTAAGTTCCACAAATTAAAAGGGAATCTTTCAAAATATTCTAATTAAAAAAAAAAATTTAGGCAAAAAATAATATATGCTTATATATATATAATATGACTGTGTGTGTGTGTGTGCAGTATATTAAAGTTATTTTCCTATTGGTAATAATTTTAACAAGATTTATGAGGATACATTAATGGGAATTTAGTTAACCAATTTAATTATT
Source organism: Caerostris extrusa (assembly GCA_021605095.1). NCBI lineage: Eukaryota > Metazoa > Arthropoda > Arachnida > Araneae > Araneidae > Caerostris > Caerostris extrusa. Next base: position 30,945 of record BPLR01006909.1, on the reverse strand, counting down.
TTAAATTAATCTATCGAAATATATGCTATTATAAAGCCTAAATATGGAATTCATTTATCATTATTACACTCGTGAAATTTTCAAATATTGTATAAATTATTAAAAAAAATGAACTGATGATTGAAAAAATTTAAACAAAAAATATTTTGATTAAATTTAGAACTTTTATATAAAAAGAAAAGATTTATTTATCATTTTAAGTAGAATGCAAATAAAAATTTTTTAATGCATATTTATAATGCCTTTACAGGAATTTTAATATCCATTAAAAAAAATATGTATGTAACTGTGTTTATTCTGTAAATACAGAAGAGTCGAAGTGAAGTTATATTTACAGGAATAAGAAAAAAAAAAAATGTAATGCATTTCGATATTATTAAATTAAAAATGAATTAACCTTTCATAAAAGAACATTTTATGTGTATAATTAAATTAAATTTTTATTAGTGGGTTTTTAACATTTAAGTTTATACTTCAAAAAAAAATTTTTTACGAAACCAGTAATGCCCTATTGATATCGAAATAAAAATAATATTTTCAATCGAACATATATTTTTCGAAAGATTATCAATCCTTTTTATATTACAATATATTATTATATGTTATTACAATTTTTATAATTTTTCTTTATTCCGCTTCTTTTGTGTGTTTTTGTTTAACTGTATTTATAAGGCTATTACTTTTATTTATCTATTAATGTCGGAAATGAAAAAAATATTTCATTTATAAATTAGTTCATTTAGTTTTTTGTAATTTGTATTACTATTTGCTTACATTTCAAACAATAATTTTTATTTTATAATCGTCACACTCGTTATTTTGTAAAGTTTTATATGAAAAAATCAATATGAGCAATTCGCATAGTTATAAAAAAAAAGTTACTGGTAAAATTATAATAAATTATTCTATTTATGTAAATATATAGTGTTATATTCCTTATATGCTGTCATCTATAATCATGATAAACCTCACTGGTCAACAATCCTTTTACTGTTCATTGCATATAATGCCTTTAGGATTTTAATATTAATTAAAAAAAAAAAAAAAAAAAACGTAACTGTGTTTAACCTGTAAATACAGAAAAATCGAGGTGAAGTTACATTTACAGGAATAAGAAAAACATTTTTAATGCTCTTCGATATCATTAAATTAAAAATGAAATAACTTTTATAAAAGAGCATTTAATGTATATAATTAAGTAAAATTTATATCAGTGGATTTTAATACTTAATTTAATACTTGAAAAACCTATGCATTTGAATTTAAAACATGTTTAACTTTTATTATTTATCTGAATTTGCAGCATAAATAAATGTATTTCTTTTATTGCAAATGTCTTTTTTATTATCTATTAAACAATTTTAGTTTACTTACCAATAAGCGGAAAGGTTTTTCAAAATCTATACACAACACGTAAAAATTTTTTAATTTAATTGTTATTTTTATATCACACTAGAGGTTTGTAGATCTATTCACAGTGCATTTCTTTTGACATCTGTTATACCATCTTAATCAATTCTTTTTCTAAATGAGTTTATTTACACCACCACGGAAGGACGTAATGCTTGATATTACACAAATCTTTTACATAATCGATTACAAAACACAACAACGCACATCTGGGAATCATTACTAATGCATTTAATTTATCATAGAATAAATCTTTTTAACAGCCTTATTAATAAAAGAAAAGTTTTCTCAAATATATGCAATATAAATAAACACTTAACAATTCCCATTGGAATTTTGGATAACTATTTATAATGTATTTTTTTTTTATTTATCTATCCAACCATCTTAACTTTCTCATTAATTTACTCAATCACAGACGTAATATTTGGTATTATGCAGTAGCGACTACACAACGGATGTCGGGTATTATGGAAGTATTTCTTTCATCATCAATTAACAGTGCAGTACTAATTAAAAAGAAAAGTTTTCTCAAATATATACACATTACTTAAAAACTGAATACATGGAATTCTTCCCATTATAGGTTTGATTACCTGTTCACCAAATATCTCTTTCGTTCACAACGTTATTCTTTGTGCTTTAAAAACTGTATACATGGAATCACTCTCGTATCAAATTACAGGTTTGATCACCTATTCACCAAGTATTTTCTTTTGTCCCTCTTAAATCCTCTTATTAATTTACAAATGTATTTACCCTACCAAGCAAATATGTAATGTTTGGTATTACCTAGCATCGACTACACGACGGTTACCTGGCAAGCATTGCAGATGTAACTCTACATCCCAGATACAATAAAGATGTAAACAATTATAACCACCTTACTAAAAACACAATACTTAAAAATGAATACATGGTATCACTCTCATACATGTATATTACATTATAGGTTAGATTATCTGATCACAAAATTTTTATTTTGTCGCTTTCAAAGACATCTTATCAATTGTCTCATTAATTCACAAATAAATTTACAATACCTCTTAAAATCTAATGTTTGGTATTATCTAGTACCGACTACACGAAGATTATCTATCAAGTATTATAGATGCAATTCTACATTATAGATGTACACAATTATAATCACCTTACTAAAAAGAAAAGATTACGGACGTATTTCTTTCATCATCAGTTACCTTACTAAAAAGAATCACCTTATTAAGAAAAAGAGATTCCTTAAATCTATACACAACATTTAAAAACTGAATGCTTGGAATCACTCTCATATCATTATAGAGCCTGTTTACAAAGCATTTTTTCTGTCCCTTTTAAACCTTCTTATCAATTCTCTCACTAACTTACAAGCTTATTTACCCTACCACGTAAAGATGCAATGTTTGGTATTATCTAGCACCGACTACACCAGGGGTGGCCAACCCAAATGATCTTGCGGGCCACTTTGAAAATGCATCCTAACTCCGCGGGCAGCATATAAATTATTTATCCCCATATTAGATTTAGACCCCCAAGATGCGCATGCGTCATATTCGCTGTTTGCAGAATATTATTTAATTATTCTGCGAACTCATAACTGTAAACTCATAAATAAAACAGGCAATATCTGTCCTATATTCGCAAGAATATTATTTTAAAATCAAAGTTGGCCACAAATCAATATGCGCACATAATGTATTTTTTAATACATTGGTTTCCACTACTTTGGCTATTATAAAATAAATATATATTATAAAAATATATATTGAAGTGTGATAAACCTCACGGGTCGCAAAAATATTCAAGGCCGGCCGCGGGTTGGCCACTCTGGACTACACGATGGTTAAGTGCTAAGCATTGCAGATGTAATTCCACACTACAGATGCATTATAGATTAAACAATTGTAATCATCTTACTAAAAAGTAAAGATTTCTCAAATCTATATGCAACATTTAAAAATTGAATATATGTAATCACATTATAGAATCGATTGCAATAATTCACAAAGTATTTCTTTTGACCATATTAAACACTCTTATCATTTCTCTCATTAATTTACAAGTTCCTTTACCCTACCCCGTAATGTTTGGCATTATCTAGCATCGGGTACACGACAGTTACCTGCCAATTCTTACAGATGTAATTCTACATTACAGATGTATACAATCACCTTACTAATGAGACGAGGTGTTTCTCCGATCAATACATAATACATGAAGACTTAATGTAGCAAGGGATCACTATCATACACATTTGAAGTTTGGATGCCTTTTGAGGATCACAAACGTATTAATTTCCTCCATCAACTATCTGATAAAACAATCGTAATCACCTCACTAATCAACCAACAGGTTTCTCAACTCTCTGCAACCTCATTCGATACCAGTCAAAGGTGAGTGCATGATATTTTTTTCTTGTTCTTAATTCGTTCGGCTCATCTCGCCAAATTGTTTAGAAGATAATTCCCAACCTCCCCCTCTAAAGAATCACAATGGAAAGTTTAAGACCCGCTTGGCCCGTAATGAGTTTATAACAATAACGAAAACAAAAATAAAAAAACCCTACAACGTTGGTATAGCATGTAGGGAGGCGCGGCTCTTGGAAAAAAGGTAACATCGTGTATAGGTGTCTCTTTAACCTTATGTCATCCGTCAAGCCAAGGATACCCCGCCCCGTCGCCGAGTCGGGCACTACCAGACGGGGGTGTTCAAAGAGAAAAGGGTAGGAGGGACCCCAAAATCGTCTGCTTGGAACTGTTAGAACTACCTGCTTTCACTTTTGCGTATTGCCGCTACGTGACGGGGGGTTAGATTATTTTTAAACGGAACAATGCCGTTTTTTTTTTTTTAGCGGAAAGAAAAATTTTCGTAGGGTTGAAAGACCCCTTAAACCCCAGGAAGGTATCTTGCAGGCAAGCGACAGACATGTCAAACCTTATTTGCGAAATTATCGGTTGTGGAGTGATTTGGTTTGCTATCCGTCTATTATAATTGAGGGGTTTGGGATTGAAGAATTTGGGACTACAGCCTGTTGTAGGGTTTAATCGTTTGTGGTTAAGTTGTTATTCTCCGTCATTTCTTAACTTGATTCTTGGAAAATTACTCTTGGCCAAGCTATTGTTTATAGAGAATTAAGTGCTTAGTTTTAAATGTCGTCAAAGAAAAAATGCTTCGTAACTTTTTGATTGAGATGAATTGCTTTGACAAGTTAAGTGAGATGCTTGGGTTAGTTTAATAAGTTTTAAAACAACTTAATGTTCTGATAACTGAAAGGCGGTAGGATGAACAGATAAGAAATAATTCTCTTGTCATCTGATTTTTGAAAAATGATAATCGATCATATTCGCGCATGAATTTATTTTCCTTTTTTAATAAAGAGGTGGATCTAATATGTACACCAAATGAGCCTAAAGGTACGGATTCAATTCTTCATACAATGATGTTATATTAGTCTATGTTAATAAATTAAATTATGAATTTATTTCTTCATTTGATCATGTAAAAGTTAATGTTAATTGCTTATTTAAAAATTTGATGGTCCTTTTAGTAGAACAGCAAAAATATAAATTTTCTCTCTCGATCTCTAAAATTAAAACAAGTAATATATAAAAAAAAAAAAATGTTTTTAAAGTCAATTCCTACTTTTTTTTTTTCACTATATTGCAGAAAGTCCTTTATAAAAATTTTCATTCATTTTTTTTAGTTTATCTGGCGCCATCTATTGATAGATATATGTAACTTAAATCTAAAAAAAACTAAAATTAATTAATTAAATTTAATTACAGAATTAATATTTGAAAAAACTGTATTATCATCCATTGTCCTCCCCTACAAGTTCAAAAAAAAAAAAAAAAAAGGTATTTGAACTTGATTGGATGAATAAAAAGTATTTTATGAACGATTGAAAATTTGAACAAGATACATATAGGGAAAGTGTGAGCTAATAGAAGGAATTGAAAAAAAAAAAAAAAAAAATTAAATGATATAAAATATGTTCATTCAAGGACGATTTCATGAATTCTTTATTACTATTATTATTAATTTTGATAATATTTTTTGGTTCATCTGTGTCATAAATAATTATGTCACGAAATATTATCATGATTTGTATAATGACACCATATTTCTGTCTTATCTTAAATGAAATTCACTGAATTGCTCTTAAATCCTAAACTAAATTATTTTAAAACTAGAGACTTAAAACTAAAAACTAAAAACAACTAAACTAGACTTAGTTAACATGCTTAGAGAATTAGTTGGATAGATAGATAGATTAGTTGATAGGTAGTTGGATTCAGGGTACGATTGATGACTTACAGGTTAATTTGAAACTAGCTTGACCAGCTAGAAAACATTAATTAATGACTTGAAGAAATAACACCATTTACTAACGATTTAAATTAACAATATTAACTAATGACTTGAAGAAATAACAACATTAATTAAGAACTTGAAGAAATAACAACATTAACTAATGACTTGAAGAAATAACATCATTTATTTTCATTATTGAAGAAATATCATCATTTACTAACAACATTAACAGCTTAGTTTAAAAGTTCTTCGATTGCTTTAGCCAACGATCCTAACAATCTCCCCGAAAGACTCTCATCATCTGTCGGTGGGTTATTCGTATGTTTGACGACTTTAGAGTAACCAGCCTGTTTCCGTTCAAAGTTCTATATTAAATGAATGTCTGCCAACTTTGAATTCATGTAGTGATACTGAAAATCTGTACTGTAAATGATACCTTATGTAATATAAATGATACATATAACGGATATAAACAAAGCATTCTACCATTTAACCACGTTAATTGCATTATCATTTTATCATGGTTTTTCTGTAAAAAAGTAAAAATAATTTAAAAAAAATAGATTTTAAAATTGCTCAATATATTTTTTAATCATTTTGTGTTTATCATGTGCTGTTACAAAAGCTGAACTATAGCAGTTATTAGTATAATAACAGTTTAATTTATTATGTAACTTTGTATTGATTTTACAATTGTTTTGATATGCGTTTCTCATTTTAAATCACTTTGTATTTATCATATACTTTTACAAAAAAATAAATATATTATTGTAATTAACGAATAACAATTTAATGGGTAACAATTTAAAGGCAATAGAAATTTAATTTATTATGGGTTATTATATGTATTTAATTAAAAATTGTTTTAATATACGCTTAATTGTATAAATAGTATTTATAGTATAAATTAAATTTTAATTGTTTAAAACTTATTTTATGCTATAAATATATTATATTTTATACTATAAATTATTATAAGGTTTTATACTGTTTCTAATTTCTTTTTAATTTTTTTATAATTATAACTAAAACTTTTGTTTATGTGTTAGAACAATGAACTTTAATGAATTGTTCAAAGGTAATTATATTTTGATTTATCAACGTATTTATTATGTATTGACGAATCAAATTATAAATTACCGTTGAATAACTCATTAACATTGTTTGGACTAAGACATTAACTAACCTTTTCAATTAAGATTATAAAAAAAAATTAAAAAGAAATTAGAAGCAGTTAAACAATTAAAGTTTAATTTATGTTATAAATACTATTTATACAATAAAGCGTATATTAAAACAATTTTTAAATAAATATAAAAACCCATAAAAATTAGTTTCTATTGCAAATGAGGAGCAGTTACCCCTAAAGTCCACCGGGAAGGCAATTTCTTTCTGGTGTTTTAGCGATTCTTAAATATTTTCTGACAAAATGTCAATCAATTGCTATCAATGAATAGATGAATGAATGAATAGTCAATCAATTGCTATCAATGAATAGATGAATGAATGAATAGTCAATCAATTGCTATCAATGAATGATCATATAATGATGATCATTCAACTATACTAATTTATTGATGAATAGATCACTAAATATAAGTTGAATAGATTAATGGTTATGAAAATCAGAAAAACGACCCTTGAAAATTGTTTTAAAATTATTGTTTACAGCATTTTAGATTAGTGATGTCGATCATTATCAAAACTATTAAGGATGATGTAGATCTTGTGAACTGCCATATTTATATTAAGGATATATGTGATAGAGTAGCAAATTTACGCTGCGCATCTACGTTACAAGTAGTTTTTGTAAATATTTAATTATATGTATTAAATTTAAATAGCTAACCTATAGAATGACTTTTCGGCATCATTAGTTGCTTTCTTCTACACCACAGACAAATCATTTGAATTTTGTGATTTTCATGAAATGATTGATTATCATCGTATAAATGACGGTACAATAGCTTAACTTGTTGACTACTTATTCGTCAATTCCTTCCGTTAATCCCAGAGTTGTAAGACTTTCTAGGAATATTTCTCAGAATTTGTCCCTTTCAAAACAATTTTTTTTTATCCCACTTGAACAGGAACTTTTGAGAGGGAGAGGGAGGGGAGAGAAGCGCTTCTGTTGTGATGGAGCACACGTATGTAGAAGTCTGACTTGGCTCCGAGTTGCTGATGGCAGCGTTTTCCGGGAGGAATTTTCCAGGAGGAGCTACTCCTCATTTACGTATCTGGAAACGTTACCTCATTTACGTTACCGGAAAACCTCCAGCAGGTAGTCCGACTAACGTGGCAAGATGCTGACCATCACAAACGCCATCGAGTCTCCTCGTTTTTTAAAAACAGCGTCTACAACAAAGCCGCCAGCTGATTGAATTTCAGCCGTAATGCTCGCCAACGACGCATGTTAACACTGAGCCCCGAGTCGGACTTTCGGACTTCAAAACAATAAATCAAATTCTTCTATCTTCAACCGCTGGTAAAATAAATTCGTTAACTTTTCTGTGCCATGGCTAAAGATGTTGCAATTTATAATTTGGCCATTTTATTTTAATTTTTTTTTCTCTGGTGGAGAATCTGACCAATCAACGTTAATCACCAATCACCTACTACTCTACATCCACATTTTGCCTCTGCAATGTGGAATAAATAGTCTAAAAGGCGGTATATAGAAGGCTCTCATTATCCTCCTTCATTTTTATCTAATCAGAAGTATTTGAAGGCCTATGGATTTATCCTGCCAGAACCGGACCACACAGAGGCTTTCTGTTCTACTTCGCCTATCTGGTTTCGAACCAAAACTCTCTTCTATATGATTGGTTTGATTTGCCGCTCTACGGTCATTTTGTACACATTCTGGGCTAATTAGACCTGGGCCTACAGCTTAACGTGAATTCCGAACTGCTCACAAATATCCATGCCTCCGCCAGGATTCGAACCTGAAGTATGTGGTGCCAAAGGCCAGACTTCAGTATGAAGACCCAATTCGGTATATAAAGACCCACTAGGCAAATCCGGACCACATTATTATAAATAGATAGCTTTATTTTCATGGAAGCTGTATGAAGTATCCATACGGATGGATATTGCAAAATGCAAATTGCTTGGAGCAATATAAATTTTACCATGCAACTCATTTCCAGTTGCTCATGCAACTATTTATTAATGATTAAACAAGTAATATGAAAAAAAAATTATAGTCAATTCCTACTATTTTTTCACTCTATTGCAGAAAGTCCTTTATAAATAATTTTCATTCATTTTTTTTTTAAGTTTATCTGACGCCATCTATTGGTAGATATATGCAACTTAAATGCAAAAAAAAAACGAAAATTAATTAATTAAATTTAATGAATGAATTAATATTTGGAAAACTGTATTAACATCGAGTGTCATCCACTACAAGTTCAAAAAAAAAATGTGTTTGAATTGGAGTGGATAAATAAAAAAGTATTTTATGAGCGATTGAAAATTTGAACAAGATATATGTATATAGGGAGAGTGTGAGCAATAGAAGGAATTGAAAAAACATTTAGATATTTTTTATTTATTTATCTCTATTTACTTAAGAACTAATTAATTCACAAAGTCTTTTAAACACATATTATTCTTTTTAACCCAACCCTGCTTATATTTTGGTACAAAACCTCTAAGCATCAGTATTTTTCTATTAACAGAAACTAATCATGCACTACTGATAATTATTCACGTGAAACAAATTATGAGATTTTGCGTATTACTATTTATAAACAAAAAAGGTATAAAAAATGAGTCGTAGTAGGAAACGAACAACTCTGATGAATCTAGTGGCTCTGTCATCACCCCAGAATGGACGAGCTACGATGGGCGCACCTAAGCAATTAAAAGCGCTTTTTCTAAGTGATATCCCCCTCCAGGCTGAATAGGAGCAACGCGCACCGTGCCTAAGTATAGAGTCATTATTTACACATTACGTCCAAGTCCGACGCCAACTTACAGCAAGAAGGGTTAGGCCAAAAAAGGAAACAAAAAAATGGCATACAAAGATATTTTTAGAGAAAAAAATAAATGATATGCCTTATGTTATGTTTTGTTTAAATTAATAATATAAGTGTAATTAAAAAACCCTCTAATAATTTAAATGTAATGTTAGATAAAAAAGATGGCTAATGAATTGTCGGAATTTCATATCGATAATCTGCAATCTCGTATAAAGCTGGATTACCACCAGATACTGTAATGGCCCATCGAGCCAATCAGAAGATTTAATAGCGAAGAGTTCAAACTTCTGATCGGCTTACGTACTAATAATTTTAAGATTTTTCCAAATGCCTAACATATTGACCAGTGATCATTCGCAACTAAATCGACTAGTATATAACGAGTTCAGCGTTAGTCAGGATATACCATAATAAACCAGCTACGCTTCACCTATATTGTGAACGAACATCTCCAAGATAGCATCACAGTCTGCTCCTTCTTGATCCTAAGGGAAGAACTTCCTTGATTTAATGTCGCCGTCTTTGGGAGAGCATTAAATACAATTTGGTATAAATGAATACATTTTGAAAGAACACCTCCAAGATACTTTCTTCCCCTTTGATACTAACTAAAGGACTTTCTGGCTTACAGATTTAAAAGTATCTATATTGAATAGAGCATTCCATACAATTCTGTTCAATACATTTTAAACGAACATTTCTAAATTGCATCACATTCTTCTCCTACTTGATCAAAACGGGAGGACTTTCTGGCTTACAGATTTATTGTATTTATCTTCGGTAAAGAATTCCGTTTCACTGGCTATGTTTCAAATCAGTATTATCGAGTTCAGAAAACCCAATGCATTATCTACGTCTAGTCCTATTTTAAGACTAGAGAAGTCTAGAGAACTGTCTAGTCCATATTTTTAAGACAAAATTAGATAAAATACATCTAAAGCGAGAAATAATTTCAGAGTAGTAAATAAAAGCTATTTTTATGGATTTTGAAGATAGGTTTAATGGATTTAAATAAAAATACTTTTTATACTGTTGTTTGAAGATGAAATATAAAAGCATGTACTAGACAAACTCATATATCATATGTACTAACGTTTTCTCGAAGTGTTATTGTACTTAATAAATGTAAATGTAAGTATAACGATTCAATATTATGATCTTTTCACTTTGATGGTTTAGTTGTCTCAACTCAGAGTATTGCAAATTTAAAAAACATTATCTGATAGTTAATATAAGTTAAGATATTTTTAAAAGTCCAATTAACTTTTATTAACATTTGTTTTTCAGATTTATCGAAAATTGTACAAAGTGAGTTTTATGAATGGTTGGAAAATTAGTTGTGTAAAGTGTAAATTTAATCTCGTGTCTGTGATATTTATTTTTAAAATCAGTACTTTTAGATTTAAAAATGCATATCAATAATAACGGCAAGCACTCTCAGAAATGCCCTGCATCAATATTAATTTTATTTAAAACCCAACATAAGCAATATTGAATCAATTTCTTCCTTATAATTATGTCATTACACTATTATCCATGTAATTGCTTTATTTTGATAAATGAGGGTTTAACCACAAATTTTAGATGGTATTGAGGTTTCTAACGGACACTGGATGTAATTAGCAAGTTATTTAATTTTTGGTTTTTTTTTCAAGTAGATATGCTGAAATTTTAGGCAGATGTTAGATTCAATGTTATAGAAATAATCATATTGCTTAAAATAAAAATAATTTATTATTGCGTAATGGCCCTTATCACATAAAAATATTTTTTTTGTTGGTGTTGAACCCCTAACGTAAGCTACGTATAACTCCTCCCGATTCGCGCACGGGCTCCAGATTCGAATCCTAGCAGTGGCATGGATATTTGTGAGGGGTTCGGAATCCACGTTAAACTGCAAGTCCCGGTCTGTTTAGCCCTACGCACAAGATGACCGTAGAGCGACGAGCCAAACTCTATTATAAGTTCAATGGCTGCTAATGAACAATAGGGCTGAGGTTGAATCCGCTGGCGACATTGTTGTAGACACTGTTTCAAAAACGAGGAAACTCGATGGCATTTGTGATGTTCAGCAGCTTGCCTCTTTAGTCAGACTGCCTGATGGGAGTTTTTCAGGTTTTCTCCCATATAAAATTCTCCCTAAAAGTCCTCCCGGAAAGGCACAGCCCTCCTTCTTGGCACGCGGCACGGATTACGGATCTTACGGGTGCTTCATCACGATAGAAGATTCCCCTTTGCCTACATGAGTAGAGTACTCATGGGATATCCGTCCTGCTCTGCGGATAAGTCACACACACACAAACAACTCGCAAACTAGTAGTGAGGGAAGAGCATCATTTTAATGTCCAGCATTTGCGTGCATATAGGAGAAAACCCGGGGAAAAGCCTGCCGGATAATCTGAATATCGATATAAGACGCTTTACAAATATTTTCATAAACTTCATCGAGTCTCCTCGTTTTGATTAGATACTGAAATGGAAACGCTTATGGTTAAAATAGGAGCATGTGATAAAAATTTTCTGAATTTTTATTATGAAGTCGTCATTGCTACTTCCTCAATAAAGTTTATCAAAGTAAAACATATAATGCAGTTTGCTTAAGTAGAGGGATGCTCAATATTTGTCAATTGGTAATATGTAAAAAAAAAATATGTTAGCATATTTTTCTGTATGCCCATTTTCCTTATCCGTCAAACAAGCGAATATGTCAATAGTTCTACTTTTCATCGAAGTTAGACACCATATTTAATCAAAAATATTTTAATACAAAAAAAAAAAATCATCTTATATTAATTTTAATAGGAAATCGTATGAAAATTTCACTATAAAGGCATAAATATGTATTTGAATAAAAACTAAAGCCAATAGATATTGATTACATTACAAGACATGAATAGAAACATATTATATTATCTGAGTTCATACATCATTGAGAATACAAATCGGTAGTAAATACAACGTTTCAAAGGGCGCACCTGGAGGATGCTGCTATTAAACTGCACCGCAATTTCCACTGAATTCAAAATATCAGCTTTTGGCTAGCCAGTGCACTTCCTACCCTCGGAGATTTTTCCTCCTACCCATCTTTTCATAGACATGAAAATTTCGGTTCATTGTCGTTCATGGATATGAGCAAGATCTTTTATTTCAAAAATTAATAATTTTGTAATTAATTTCTCAATTAATTTTTTATAGAAATGAATTTTAAAATGAATGCAATTTTTATAAAAATTTATGAAATTAAAAAATTATTATAATTTTTGTAAAAAATTAATGTAATTGTTATAAAAATTTATTTATTCTTGGCCTTGTAATAGCAGTTTTTTGATTTTTTTCCTTATTTTCTAAAAATCAGTTTTAATTATTTTTAGCAAATAATTAATATATTTTTGTATTTTTCTTTGATTTAATAACTAAATTGGCTTTTTTATGCATTGCACAATAATTTTCTCCTATTTTTAAATATTATATGAATATTATAAGTATACCATAATATACTCTTTTTTTATGCATGTTTTTTATATATTTTATTCCAAATATTTCAATGCTTAGATTTCTTATAACTCACAAACTGTGATAGCGGAATTCCGTTTCTTTTTATATTATTATGCGTCTCATGCGTCGGTAAACGAACCTGGAAAAAGTCTAACTATTTCATTTCAAATTAAATAAAAATTATACTTTTTATATAGTTAAAAATAAATTTTCACTCTTAAAAATTTAATATTAGTAATAAAAGCAATAATTAATGATTTTTTTTTTTTTTTTTTTTTTTTTACTTTCTTAAAATATTCACTGAAACCTGGCATCACCGATGTTATATGTTGATTACAAATATAAAAATAAATAACAACACAGAAGAAATGGTAAAAACATATCCGAGTTTACGAATCTTCTATTCTTGGGAAATTCTATTCTTTTGTACAAAAGAATAGCCATAGGACAAAAATAAATAAATAAATTTCTAATTTGTGTTTTCTATAACCGCCAGCATGTGAACGAAAATACTTTATTTCGAATAATGAATAAATAAACGCTTAGAATTTCATAATATTGTTCATTATTCGTTACAACTCACACCTTAAACTGATAAGCAGCGAACCGTGCGAAACGCAAAACTATCTGGCAGTTAAAATACCACAAAAATTTACCTGGAAGCATAAGCATCCCAAAAGAGCCATAGCGATTCGTTGGAATCCCTCTACCAAACAGTTAAACAACTGCATACTTTCAAATACATTACACCCATTTGTGAGTTGAACGTATATACCGACCGAGTAAATTAGAAACTTAAAAAAAATAATAATAAATAAACAATAATAAAAATATGGAAAAAATTTAAATAGAAGAGAGTGAGTGTGCATGGGGGGTGGGTCGGATAACTACCAGAGGGGGGACGCAGGATGGGATAGGGGGGAGTAATAATTTAATTTATTAATCACAAAGTGCACTAAAATTCTACAGATTGCTTCAACGTTTGATTTAATATGAATCATTTAGTGCACAAATATTCTACAGATTGCTTCAACGTTTGATTTAATATGAATCACAAAGTGCACTAAAAGTCTACAGATTGCTTCAATGTTTGATTTAATATGAATCACAAAGTGCACAAATATTCTACAGATTGCTTCAACGTTTGATTTAATATGAATCACAAAGTGCACTAAAATTCTACAGATTGCTTCAACGTTTGATTTAATATGAATCACAAAGTGCACAAAAATATTCTTACAGATTGCTTCAATGTTTAATTTAATATTAATCACAAAGTGCACTAAAATTCTACAGATTGCTTCAACGTTTTTGATTTAATATTAATCACAAAGTGCACTAAAATTCTACAGATTGCTTCAACGTTTGATTTAATATGAATCACAAAAGTGCACTAAAATTCTACAGATTGCTTCAACGTTTGATTTAATATTTATTACAAAGTGCACTAAAATTCTACAGATTGCTTCAACTTTTTTTAATTTAATCATTAAAGTGCACTAAAATTCTAAAGATGCAACGTTTGAAAATCATTTAGTGCTATTCTAGATTGCTTCAACGTTTGATTAATATTAATCACAAAGTGCACTAAAATTCTACAGATTGCTTCAACGTTTGATTAAATATTAATCCCAAAGTACACTAATTCACTTCAAATTAAATATAAATTATGATTTTCATACAATTAAATATAAATGTTCAATCTTTAAGGCAGTCTTATATGTTAATTGATTTAACTGCAATTCAATTTTAAAATTTATTAATTAATTAAATTAATATAATTTTGTTTCATAACGGAAATTATAAAAATAAATAACAACATAGAGGAGATGGTAAAAACATATTCGAGAATACTAGAAAACTCTATTCTTTTTTTACAAAAAAAAATAGCCAGTATTGCAAAAAAAAAAAATAAACAAATTTCTCATTTGTATTTTCTCTGATCGCCAACATGCGAACAAAAATACTTTATTTCGAGTACTGAAAATAAACACTTAGAATTTCCATGCAGGTTTGTAGCGGTTCGGAATCCACTTTAAACAATAGGTCCCGGTTCAATATGATCGTAGAACATTGCGGGATATTGTTACTCCGCGTCCATAGCTTATCTCCAAGCTACACGCACCTCATGGGTAGTGCTGAGTGAGTAACGTCGGTGCAGCACTTGTGTCAAGGTTTCGAAGTCAATTGTCTAAGTATTTGCCAGCTGCATTAGAAAATAAAAAAAATAAAAATAAAAAAATTCTTTAATCGCCAGCATGTGAACAAAAATACTTTATTTCAGATAATAAAAATAAAAGCTTAAAATTTCATAATATTGTTCATCTTTCGCAACAACTCGTATCTTAAAACAGATTCACAAACCGTGCGAAACGCAAAACTATCTGGTAGTTAAAATACCACAAAAAATTTACCTGGGAGCATAAGCATCCCAAAACAGCCATGGTGATTCGTTGGAATCCTCTAAAAAAAAAACCCCGGTCGAAAAAAAAAAGAAACAGTTAAACAATTGCATACTTTCAAATACATTACACCCATTTGTAAGTTGAACGTATATACCGACCGAGTAAATTAGGAACTTAAAAAAAAAAATAAATAAATAAATAATAATAATAAAAACATGGAGAAGATTAAATAGAAGAGAGAGAGTGTGTGTGAGTAGGGAGGTCGGATAACTACCAGAGGGGGACGCGAGATGGGGGAAGGGGGAGTAAATCACCATCCCTCCGCTCATCTATCTGTATGTAGTACTTGCTATTATTCCCCCTTTGTTTCGCGCTGTCCGATAGAAGGCGCTGTTGTAGTCGGGGTGAGTTTTACAGACGCATCGGCAAAAAGTGATGTTCGTTTATTTTTGTAATGATGCATCGTACAGGAAGGTTGTAAGTGAGTGTGAGAAAAAACTGCTGCACCAAAACGAATCTTTAACTCAACAAACAGTAGTCGATAAGTGCTGTTTCAAGAACTTTTTGTTGGTCTCTGACTCGATGCATTGTTGTGAAATCGAGTTTGATGAGTTATCAGGAAGTTTGGAACTTGAATAGCAGAATTCGGACTCTTCTAACACGTGCCTGTCAGGAAGTGCCTACCTCCAAACTGGACAGTGACAGTTGTGATTTTGCAATCACTTCGGTTAGGTGTTCTTTGAGTAACTCAACTGGAAGCCAAAACGCTTTCAAAAAAAGTTTTTGTTTATCTAAAAACAATTCATCAAGTTGTTATTTTGAGTGTCTCAAAAAAGGTTAACTAATTACTTTTCCTTTGATCAATCTAAAAAATAACCATAAATCATATATGGACAAATAAACAAGAATGCCAATAACTTTTGTCAATTAATTTGCGTCACCAATATAAGATTAAATCAATAGATATTGGTGAAAACCTTTTAGGACAAAGACATCTAAATGAAAATTTCGTTACTGAGTTGTAATATCTAGAGGAACATAAAAAAGTTTCTTAAGCTTGTTTATTTTGGAAAAGAGTCGCCAAAGTCAATATTTGTGGAAATTAAAAATAAAAAATAAAATGTTCTTAGAGATGTGTCGGTGGTTACTATGACATTGAAAAGACATGTGTGATCTTTTAGTCGGCAAACCTGATATTAGTGTGGGCTTCCCAAGGATCAAGTCGTCGTCTATCCAGAGAAAAAGTTCATGTAAGTTCAGATTTATATATTTTAAATAGAGTTGTGAAATCATGTTTTGAAGAGAAAAAGTTCATGAAAATTTAAATAGAGTTGCAAACTCATGTTTTGAAGAGAAAAGTCATGTAAGTAAGATTTAAATATTTTAAATAGAGTTGTAAAATAATATTTTGAAGAGAAAAAGTTCATGTAAGTTCAAATTTAAATATTTTAATAAAAGTTATAGAATCATATTTTGAAGGCACTTAATTCCTGTAAATTTTAGTTATTTTCGTGCAGTTATCCTTAAAATATCTTTTATAAATGTTAGAATCAAAGGAAAACAATTTTTCTAAGCGATCAAAATGAAAAATGTAAAATAATGAAAAGTTATATATTAGGAAAAGTTATAGTTTATTAAATATTTTTTTTAAAAATTGTGGAAATATAGATAAACTTTTTTTCGCAGCAATTTAACGTAATTTTTTAATATATATTTTATGGCTATTTTTAGTTTCGAAACATCAGAACTTAAGGGAATATATATTAATATCAGTGGAAGATTTTTAAATTAACACAGGGAAAGGTAACTTTCAAAAGTTTGTTAACCTTAAGTAAACATAATGTAAAAAGTTTCCTTTTAATTTCTTCTAAAACGTCAATTATTTCCATATAATTATCTTTAAAATACCTTTTATAAAAGTTAGAATCAAAGAAAAGTTTTCTAAACCAACAAATATGAAGTTAAAAGAAAAATAATTAAATAAAATTAATAATCTATATATTAAATTAAAATATTTTTAAAAAATGTGGAAATTCAGATTAAATTTGATAGTTAAATGCAGCAATTTTTTAAATTTCATTTTATAGCTATTTTTAAAAGCATTACTTTTGAAACTTCAGAATATGAGGCAATATATAACGCGATCAGAGAAAGGTTTTTAAATCAACACAGCAAAAAGTAACTTTTTAAAAGCTTGCTAGCATTAAATCATCATAACGTAACAAGTTTCCTGTTTAATAGCTTCATAATTATTTCAATAAACATTCTATGAAAAATAACGCTTGTAATTTTTAACTCTAGATCTAAACCAAAGATTAAAAATATTTTTAAATGAATCTAGGAATTTAATTTAAAATCTGTAAGCAAATAAAGATATAATACATGTAAATAAATTAAAGCTAAAGCTTACATAAGTTGTTTAGATTAACATAAAATAATATACTTAAAAGTATATTAATATAATTTCAGTTAATGCAAACATACTCTTAAATTATAACAACTTGAAAGTTAACAATTAATATACAGTATATCAATTATTAATATATTAGCAATTAATGTACTTTAAATTAAAGACGAACTTTTAATGTTTATTTATTAAAATCAAAATAATACAACTTTGATTGAAATCGTAATAAAATAATTCTAATAAAAAGATAATGTATTTCTGGTTATTGCAACTTTTATGGCTGTCACAACTATAAAAAATGTTAAAAAATTTTTAGTACAAAGCAATTTTAGAATGAAAATTAAAAAATGAGTTGCTTACATAAGTTGCATTAGATTAACATAAAATAATAAGCATATTTTCCAAACCTAACGGAGATTTAAATATACTTTTTGTCGTTAATACCTTTATATACTTTACATTTTAAGAAATAGTACTTATATAATTAAAATTTACTTCAGTTCAAATACGGTTCCAGTTTCTCTTAATTAGAAATTAGAAAATTCAAACTTTTTTTTTTTTTTTTACCCATTTGATGTTTAAAAAAATTTCATTCAAATAAATTCGAAATTGAATCAAAATATAATACCGATCAAACAAAATATATTTTAGTTCAATCTGTGTTAAGATTGACTTCGTTTCAACTAAATTGCTAATTGATCTACGAATTAAAGTACAATGATTTGTTATACTTGTTCAAACAAAATACAATTAAAAAAAATTTTTAAGATAGTAAATGTAATGCGTTTACTTTTAGATTAAAGTTCAATCCTTTTTAATATACGAGAAATAAAATAATAATATTTGGCTGTAAATTATTTAATTTAACGAAACTAGATGTCTAAATATTTTTGCATCAATTGTGTAATAAATATATAGCAACATTTTTTAATAATTACATTGATACAATATAAATGAGAAAAGAAATTGGTAAACGACAACCTTAAACTTTCAAAATATTAATAAAATTATTAAAAACTAAATTTAAAATTATTGCAACTCACAATTGTAGAAGATGTCTTTTAACTTTATAAGTTACATAAAATAAATGAGTTTTAAGGATGATATTACAAGTATTATTTAACATGAAAATAGAAAATAAATGCAAAATTATTAAAAGTTTTTTGTCATAAAGTACTTTAATAAAACTGTAAAAATGTTGTTTTTTAGCATTATAGCTTCAAAAGCATACACGCGCTAATGCTAATGACATAGGTAAGGGTTTTCCCTTTGCATGTGCTAAACTAACATTGAAAATAATAACATTGAAAATAATCTAACTAACGTTGAAAACATTATAACTAACATTGAAAACGTTATAACTAACATTGAAAATTTCAATTTATACAAAATTCCTACGCGATTTTTAAATATCAAAAAAATTCTCAAACTATATCATTATTTGTAAAGAAGTTTATTAAACTAATGAAAAAAAGTTTTATCTTGTAAGTAAAAATTGTCTCTTATTACCTAAAACCAGAAAAATTGGGTGGGAGAATTACATCGCTGTTTATTGCATAGTATAGTTTAATCTATATTTTCAATTGGAACTATTTAAAATGACATAGAACATTCATTATCCAACACAAGTAATAAACTTAACTATAATTTGATCACGCTATTTCAATTACGATTGCATTGTTTTGATTATTTATCATTTCATTTAAACCGATGTATAAATTTTTATATAAATATTTCCAAGATTAAATGTTTCAGAAAATATTTTTATTAAAATTCCAAAGGAATTTGTCTATTTAATGAAGCTTCTTAGTAGTTTAGTTTAATTTGTAAGATCATAATGTTGCCTTAAAATTTAATGCTTTCATTACAACGTGGTGTCTTATAAGGGTAAAAATATTAAGTTCTAATCTCTTATTATTTATAAAAATGTTAATATTTACTAAATTAGAAATTATTTCGTAGTATAATTTTGGATCTAAATATCTAAATGATGTTACTAAATATGGCATCAAATAATTGGATCTAACATCAGTTTGGCTAATTTAAATTCTAATTTATTAGGGATCTATGTATTGGTTTCAAATATAACAACAATATTTCAACTATTATAACAATAATATTTCAACCTCAAGGCAAAATAATCAGCATATTTTTAAAAAATAACAAAACATATTAGAAAGTAATTAACAAAAACAATTATAACTGAAAAAACATTTTTGTTTCTTTTTTTTATATTTAATAAACAATATGAAGTTTCTACAGTAAATTTAATACCATTTATTATTGACATATAAAAACCTAGAACACTTAATAAAATTGAAATATAAAAAGTTAATAACATTTAATTACCAACAATTTTTAAAAAAAAAAAAAAATAAGTTAATTTATTAAAATATATAAATTAGTGCTTCTCAAAATAAAAAATTATGATCAAAGGGAAACTTTTCTATTACTCCTGATAGTATGAAAAGGATCTATTTATAAATTTAAAATAAGCGTTAAATTTTTCCCATTTCTTTTGAAATAAAAAATGTCAAATTGCTAAACTTTTGAGCGATGGTCTTCAATACAATGCGTTATCCATTAACTTTGAAAACTAGTTTTTGATGATAAATAGCACTCAAAACGAAGTCCAAAAAGCGACTTGACATGATTTTATATGTTTGGCATAACGGATACAGCATCATTTGACAAGATTTCAGTTGGCATTGCAAAAATCTCGCAAAATATTGCAATTGCTTAGATTATTATTATTTGGTTTCGGTTAAGTCATATATCTATTTATTTCTATTACAAATAAATCAGTTTTCAAAAATAAAAAGCGATATTTCTCATTTTATTCTAATGTGAATTTCTAAATCAATCATATGCGATGTTATTGTGGATATAATAATTCAATACAATAAAAACTATCATTTAGTTATAAGTGTTATTTTTAATTAAAAATTAAAAATTACTTTATACATCGTATGTAATATTTAAATGAAATACCTGTATATAATAGTTTTAAACTTCTTTTGTAAAATTATATTATTACACTTTGGGCATTTCCACATTAATATTAAGTTACAAAGGTTATATTAAAAAATATGTTTGTTAGGATAAATTAGAGAGTTTTATTTGATATTTATATTTTTTAGTCGGATGAAAAAAGATTTTAACCCAGAATTTCTCATCAAAATACCCATTAAAAATACATAAATGTCCATGAACAAGCTGTTATGAAAACATACATGAAAAGTTCAGCACATAAATAGGCATAAAGATGTTATTTATTTTAATTACCATCGAAAAGTTTTATTATTTTCAAAATTTATTCAAAGAAT
The DNA here is from genome assembly GCA_021605095.1 of Caerostris extrusa. Classification (NCBI taxonomy): domain Eukaryota; kingdom Metazoa; phylum Arthropoda; class Arachnida; order Araneae; family Araneidae; genus Caerostris; species Caerostris extrusa. Next base: position 9,605 of record BPLR01006909.1, on the reverse strand, counting down.
GCAATATTTTATTATTTTATAAAAAAATTATGTTTCGAAAACTAATTTCAATTATATTTACATTAAAGAATGCTTTTTTAATATAAATGTATTAAGCATATTCTTCATATTTCTCAACTTAAATCAATTAATTATAGTATATTGCTCCTTATATTAATCTGCAGAATTTTGACATCATGAAATAAATTAGAGTCTAATCATAAATTAAAAAGTACAAAATTTTAAATATATTGAGATTCAAAAATTTAAATTATTAAATAAGTATGTGATTTATTTAAATAACTCGGGGGAAGTAAAATATGTTACTTTATCGAGAAATTATTTTCAAGCTGAATTTAATCTGAATAAGGAGTATACGAAAAATGTTTAAAGCTGTTATCGTATGCATTCATGTAAAAGAAACTTTTTAGTAAATTACATTACTCAAGGATAATTCTTTATGTAAATATAAATAAAACTGTGCAGATATTTATTATTAAGTAAATAAAAAGAATGATCAACATTAAAAAACTTATTAATAAAACTTGAATAATGTTTTAGTCTTTATGTAATTACAAATTAAAGCAATGATTTTTCATTTTGTTAAATTCCAACATTTTTTTTACATTTGAATATCAGATTGACCATTTTCATAGCTTTCTGTGTATTTTAAACAGTTTAAAACAAACTCTTTTAAAAATATCACAGTTAATACTTTTTAAATATAATATCGGGGAAATAAAATAAATCGTTCATATGTTACCCCTAACTCAATTTGGAACATAACAAATTTCAATGATACTTATTTAACTTTTATAAAAGGATAATGAAACACGGTAATTACTATATAGTCCATATGTTGTTTATTTGGAAATCACTAAGCAATAATCGAAAACGAAATTGTCAACATCAAATTTAATTTTCAGTCTACATTATCAGATATTGTGCAATTGTAAATGTGATTGCTTTGTCCGCTCAATTTGTTAAATATATTTGTAATTTCAATTGGGAGCATCACAAATTTCATTGATATTTATTTCACTTTTATAAAAAAGGATAATGGTAAAGGAGCAATTACTATTTAGTTTACATGTTATCTTATTTTGGAAAACATTAAGCAATAACCGAAAATGAAATTGTCATCATCAAATTTAATTTCAGTTTACATTATCAGATAATTAATTTCCGAATTGTAAATGTGATTACTTTGTCACATAGTTGACTCCAATTTATTACATTTGTTGTAATTTCAATTGTGAACATCACAAATTTCAATGATACTTATTTTCACTTTTATAAAAAATTGATATTGAAGCACGACAAGTACTGTATAGTTCATATGTTTCCTTATTTGGAGATCACTAACCAATAACCGAAAATAAATTATCATCATCAAATTTAATTTGAATTTTACATTATCGAATAATTCTTTTCCGAATAGTAAATGTAATTACTTTGCCACACAGTTAACTTCGATATATTGCATTTATTTGTAATTTCAAATGGGAACATCCCAAATTTCATTGATTCTTATTTCACTTTTATAAAAAAAGGATAATGAAGCATGACATTTACTATATTGTTCATGTGTTGGCTTATTTAAAAATCACTAAACATTAACCGAAAATGAAAGTGCCATCATCAAATTTAATTAGAGTTTTACATCATCAGATAATTAATTTCCGTATAGTAAATGTGATTACTTTGTCACGTAGTTAACTCCAATGTATTACATTTATTTATAATTTCAAATGGGAAAATCACAAATTTCAGTGATAGCATTTCACTTTTATAAAAAGCATAATGAAACGACAGTTACTATATAGTTTATATGTTTCCTATTTGGAAATCACTAAGCAATAATCTAAAATGAAATTGCTATCATCAAATTTAATTAGAGTTTACATTATTAGATAATTAATTCAAATTTAGTAAATCATAATTAATTCTAATTCTAATTAATTCTTAATCACATAATTAATTCTAATTTATTACATTTATCTGTAAATACAATTTCAGGAACATCACAAATTTCAATGACATTTATTTCACTTTTATAAAGGATAATGAAACACGACAATACTATATAGTTCATATGTTTCCTTATTTGGAAATCACTAAGAATAACGGAAAAAAAAATTGTCATCATCCAATAAAATACTTGTAATAAATGATTAATAGTAATATGTAAATAAGATAGGGAAACGCATCTTTACATATTAATGATTCTGAAGGTTATAAAGGAAACTAGATTTTAATTGTAAATATTAAGATCGCTTAACATTTAAGTTATCTAATAGCAACAATAATAAAAAAGGTTTTAAAGGGGAAATTATGGAATTGATAAATGGTATAATATTACAGATTGGTTTCAAAGTGTAATAATACTTTTTAATTTGACATATATATATATATATATATAAGGATTTCAGAAATCAAAAGCTATTTAAAAATTCTTTTAGTTAGATTTTAAAATTTAAATAAAATAAAATAAATTCACTCAGCGTAAAGAAAAGTGAAATCGTTTTAAGTTTTAAAAAATTTGACTGAAATAAATAACATGTTTATCAATGTTGTGTTTTAATAAAGATTTTCATTTAAACATATTTGACATTTAAATTTAAAAAAAATTATGATAAAAAACATTATCATAAAATCTTTATTGTAAAAAAAACTTTATTATAAAGAAACTGGTAATTTACCGTTTTATCATAAAAAATTGTATTATAAAAAAAAAGAAAAAACATTTATCGTAAAAAAAGCTTTATCATAAAAAAAAAAAAAAAAAAAAAAAACGATCATAAATTTTTTTTTTTTTTTTTAAAATCTTAATTTGTTTTTAAAAATAAATGAATAATTAATCAAATTTAAAATCATTTATTTAAATTAAAATTCCTTATAACTCAAATTAGAGATTGTTTAATAAACAAACGTTATCAACAAAAACATGCCGAACAAACATTATCATCATATTCGTATCCCAAATAATACTTACGGAATATTTATCTAGTGATTTTATTTTAATTAAATATCAGTTTATTATTAAAAATTAAAAGAAATAGAAGTAATTAATTTTCATTGTAGTCAATCTATTATTCTAAAACATTTATTTATTCATTCTTCTAAAATAGGAATAGAAGCACACCATAATATATTAATGAATACATAGCGTACATACATATCACATGTATCATACACATACCGCATATAAACATATCACATTTTTTTTGTGCCCACATCACATACATGTATTCTTATATAAATAATAAGAACACATATGTATGTGTGCCAGGACAAAAAATACTCTTAAAGAATACTATAATTGAATAGATGGTGATTAATAAATAAATAAAAAGAATATGAAGTATTAAAAATGAAATTACTTTTCAATATTTTATTTAAAATATTTATAAAATAGTTATTTTTAACTAAGGCCATAAACCTTGAACAAATTGCTTATTGATAGCAAGAGATCTAAAGTGGTTTAAAAACCAACATTAAATTGGTATATATTTTTAAGTGTGAAAAAACGTCCAGTATGTTAAATCTAACAAAAAAAAAAAAAAAAAAAATTTGTAAAATTTTTTTCGTTACTAATAAGATTTATTTTAAAAAACACTAATAAAAATATCTCCATATTTAAAATTGGTGAAAATATAACTTTATCAAAAAATGAGATAAAAAAAAAAAACCCAATAGTATACACATTAAACGAAAATTGTTCTTCAAATTCATAAACTTTAGAGCCACAGTTTAAATAGCCAGTTTTAAATTAAAAAAAGTTTTCAGATGAAAAAAAAAAATTAACGATGTCTTAAAAAATAAAGAAAACAGCTCATTTTACAGGCAAACAAGTATAATAAATCCCTTTTTAAAATTCAAACATCGCTAACATTTCAAGACAAATATTCCCCTGTTCGCAAATGATCTTTACATAAAGAATAAAACATACCCCATCACTAAGAAATTCAGAAACCTGTGGATTACGAAGCATGTGAAAATAAAACTCCACAACCGTGCCAGAAAAACTCACTGTTTTTATTTAAATGCCATTTGCGAAATTTTTCCAAACATCCATTACATATCCACCAACTAAAAACTCATCGAAACGTAACCTTTAGGACTATTTTTTCAGATCTCACACATTTTGCACAAGGAAATAAAAATCTATCATGTAATTTGTACCGCGATGGCTTTTTATTTATTTTACCATTTATTTTGACTTTTTTACAAAATTGCGACGTTATTTCTCACGTTGCTTCGAATTTCCATCAACTTCGAACAAAAAAAAAAGTAAAAGTGGCAATAGCATTAAAATTCAGTAAGCAATATTGGCCAAGATTGGTGACTATCAGCATTATCAGTTTGTTATTTTAATTTTTCACGTGGGTGCCACTGAAATCCGATACACCCACTATGGGCGAAAAATTTCACGGAGAAGTGGGTAAAATTACAGTATTTACCGCGTCTTTGCTTCGTTGGTTAACATCTTAAGCTTGTTGCTGAACTTATAATCTAAAATTTATATGTACATCTTCGTGTGGGAATTTCAACATCTAAATCTCATTAATGGATGTCTCTTCATATGTGGGTCCCACAATGTTTATGCCCTCGCCATATATATTTATTTTCGCTGCTAACGCTTATTATTTAGTCAGGGGAGAACTTTTTAAGATTTTAAATGTTTTTATATTTAAATACGTTTTATAGAGAAACTCATAGTTTCAAATTATACATGGAGGATATATATCTGAGTTTATTGCCCAGCTTATTGTCTAAGTGGGGGATGTGCTATACTTCTTCTTACTGCAATTGTCAACATCTAAATCTAATTAATGGATGTCTCTTCTTTATCGGGTCCCACAATGTTTATGAACTCGCCATATATATAATTTTCTTTTTCTAACGCTGTTTTGTCCCTATTTTTAAGGTTGTAGAACTTAAAAAATTTGTAATGTTTTTAGATTTAAAACATGTAACTCGTATCTGTTTTATGAACATGTAACTCAAATTATATATAGAAATCATACATCTCAAGCCAATTAATTGTTTAAAATGTCGATATATTTCTTCTTACAGCAGTTTAAAATCATACATCTCAAGCTTATTTTAGACAATGAACTGGGTTTACATCTTTCTAGCTCATTTCCTAAAATTTAGATGTAAAATTTAGATGTCAACATCTAAATCTCATTGAGATGGATGTATCTTCCTCATGTGGGTCCCACAATGTTTATGCCCTCGCCATATAAATTTTATTTTCTTTTCTCAATGCTTGTTTATCTTTTCTCCCCTATTTTAGATAATAGAATGTTTAAGTTCTCCATTTTAAATATTTTTATATTTAAATATGTTTTATGGAAACATATAGCTCAAATTATGTAAAAAATCATACATCTGAAGCATATTTTAGACAATGAGTTGGCTTACATATCAAACCAGCTCCTTGTCTAAAATTTTAGATTAATACTTCATCATATGGCAATTGTCAACATCTAAATCTCATTAATGGATGTCTCTTCGTTATGTGGTTCCTCTAATATTTATGTCCTCGCCAAAATGTATTTATTTTTTCCTTTCTAACCCTTTTCTATGTTTTGTTCATATTTTATATTAAACACTTTAAATGTTTTTAGTTTAAATATGTTTTATGACACGCGTAGTTCAAATTACGTATAAAAGTCATAAATCTCAAGTTTATTACTCAGCTCATTGTCAAAAATTTAGATGTATAGCGCGGCAAATTGTCAACATCTAAATCTCATTAGTGAATGTCTCTTCCTTATGTGGGTCTCACAATGTTGATGGCCTCGCCATATATATATATTTTTTTCCTTTCTAATACTTGTTATGTTTTGTACCCTATTTTAGACTGGAGAAACCTAAACATTTAAATGCCCTTAATTTGAAATCCAGTTTATGAAACGTATGGGTCAAATTATGTATAAAAATCATACATCTCAAGATTATTTTTAGATATTGAGTTGACACATCTTAAAAGCCAACTCATTGTCTAAAGACCCAGATCTATCTTCTTGTGGGAATTGTCAACATCTAAAATCTCATTAGCGGATGTCTCTTTATATGTGACCAATGTTTATGACCTCGCCATATATATTTATTTTTTTCCTTTCTAATACTTGTTATGTTTTGTACCCTATTTTAGACTGGAAAACCTAAACATTTAAATGCACTTAATTTGGAAATCAGTTTTATGAAACAATATGGGTCAAATTATGTATAAAATCATACATCTCAAGATTATTTTAGATATTGAGTTGACATAAGCCAACTCATTGTCTAAAAATAGATACACATCTTCTTGTGGGAATTGTCAACATCTAAATCTCATTAGCGGATGTCTCTTCCTTATGTGACCAATGTTTATGAGCCTCGCCATATATATTTATTTTTTCCTTTTCAATACTTGTTATGTTTTGTACCCTATTTTAGACTGGAAAACCTAAACATTTAAATGTCCTTAATTTGAAATCAGTTTTATGAAACGTATAGGTCAAATTATGTATAAAAATCATACATCTCAAGATTATTTTAGATATTGAGTTGGCTTACATCTTAAGCCAACTCATTGTCCTAAAATTTAGATGCACATCTTCTTGTGGAATTGTCAACATCTCAAATCTCATTATTAGCGGATGTCTCTTCCTTATGTGACCAATGTTTATGACCTCGCCATATATATTTATTTTTCCTTTTTCTAATACTTGTTATGTTTTTGTACCCTATTTTAGACTGGAAAAGCCTAAACATTTAAATGTCCTTAATTTGAAATCAGTTTTATGAAACGTATAGGTCCAAAATTATGTATAAAAAATCATACATCTCAAGATTATTTTAGATATTGAGTTGAGCTTACATCTTAAGCCAACTCATTGTCTAAAGCCCAGATACACATCTTCTTTGTGGGAATTGTCAACATCTAAATCTCATTAGCGGATGTCTCTTCCTTATGTGACCAATGTTTATGACCTCGCCATATATATTTTCCTTTTTAATTCTTGTTATTTTTTGTTCCATAATTTCGATTTACGAACATAAAATTAATTTTTTATTTAAATTCGTTTTATGAAACGTGTAGCTCAAATTATGTATAAAAGCCATACATCTTAAGTTTATTATCCAACTCATTGTCAAAAATTTAGATGTACATTTTCGTGCAGCAGTTGTCAACATCTAAATCATATTGGTGGATGTCTCCTCTCTTATGTGGTTCCCACCATGTTTGTAAACGCTTAGCCATATATATTAGTATTTTTATCCTTTTACCGCTTGTAATATTATGTTGCATATTTTTATATTTAAGAACCTATAAATTTTTAATGTACTTAAAATGATATTTGCTTTATAAAACAAGTAAATCAAAACGTATATGGAAAAACATCTCAATCTTTATTGTCCATCTAATAATTTAAAATTTTGGATGTTAAGGGAATTGCCAACATCCAAATCTCGTTATCAGGCGTTTTTACATTATGTGATTCCCCACAGTTCGTGTGTATATTTTTAATTTATTTTCCGCTGTTTGTTTCGTCTTTTAGATTTCAGTATTTTAAATTTGTAATAAAAAGTACGGCTGTCATACTTCGTAAAAAAAAACAAGTAATAAAATAATATAAGTAAAACATAGAATACCTACATAAATGAAAATATATGGAAGAAAATAATTGTCAACATCTAAATCTAGATAATTAGACATTAATAGTTTAAATAAATAGATTAGTTCTTTATACCGCCCAAGATGTCCCACCACAAAATAATAATTATTATTATTTCTACTATAATAATTATTTTGTTTTCTAATACACGATAAAAACATAATTTGATTACCTTTAGCTAGTTCTTTTGGCTAGCAAAAATACATATATTTATAGATAACGATTACCATAAATTGTGATTTAAATCCTGCTTTTCTTTTAGTTAAATGCAGTTTACAATGAATATTATTTAACTGAATTATTATTTAAAAATACTTGAATTTTGAATTTTACATGGCATTAAAAGGAAACTGCATGAAATACCAAAGAAAAGTAGGTATTTATTAAACGAAGATTATTAAATGCTTTATAAGTGTAAGAAGATTTTAATTTATTTTAATTCCTTTATTTTGATTTAAAATTTTGCTTTATGCATTGAGTTACCGAGCATTTACAGATTTGAATATAATCCCAATTGTCTGTTATCATTTTATAAATCATTTTTTGAATTTACTAAAATTGATTTCTTTATATTTGTTTTTCTTTTTATCTTTTATTGAAATAGTGTTTTATAAGAAACCTTATAAACATTGTTTTAAATACTTTTAATTGTTAAAAATGAAACGCTTTGCTACAGAGATAATATTTAATTAGGTGTTTTAGTGTTAAAAAGAAATCAGAGATTCTTGCTCATTTTTTCCCAAATTAATCTTTAAAAATGAGAAACACTTGCTATACACAAGAGTATTATTTAATCATGACTTTGAGTGAAAAGCAATTTAATACTTCATTTTTTCCGCAATAATCAACACCAAATAAAAAAGACAATATGTGTTAAAAGATTTAATAATAATAATGACAATATTTAGCTATTTATAGATAACAAATAATTTTTCTATTCCATGAAACAGTGAGTTGAGATGTTATTATTGTACATAAATCATAAAAATGCCTTAAAATTGATGAAGTTTTATATATATTTATATATAAATTAGACACATAAAAAAGGAATGATTACTTTACGCAAAAAAGATAAAACAAATTGTGAAATGTTGAATTTTCTTGAAGTCAAATAAATAAATTCATGCTGTCGTAATGCTCTAGCACAATATTTTATATTTTATTCATGGAGTAGTATTTTTAGATTAAGAATTGACGGATTAATTGATTATTGAAAAATTATGGATAATAAATAAGACAGCAATTGGTTAATAAACGTTTCATTAACCAAAATCGTATTTGAAATTTATTATGTTACAGTCAATTGATTATAATAATGAATAAAAGTGGTGTTCTGTATTGCATCTTTTATAAATATAAAAAAACTTCTATTAAAATTATATGCGCATAATTTATACGCCATGCTTTTCTGAAAATATAAATATTTGAATGAATAAATTAAAAGACTTTTTCGGAATAGTATAATAATTTAGAAGTAAAGATTTGTTTCGCTTGTATAATTAAGTTCAGTATCTTAAGATATAAATATCAGAATTAAAACGCATATACAAATAAATTTTCAGCAATTCCTACTATTAGTTCACACTATATATATTTATATATCTTGTTCAAATTTTCAATCGTTAATAAAATACGTTTTATTTATCCACTTAAGTTCAAATATATTTTTAAAACTTGCAGTGGATGACACTTGATGTCAATACAATTTTTCAAATATTAATTCTTTTTAATTAAATTTAATTAATTAGTTTTAGTTTTTGTATGGGAGAAAAAAAATTGAGAAGTAACAAACAAAAATAATAGTCCAACACCATATATAGAAAAGCAAATGGAAGAATTGCAGGAAATTCGCTTTCTATTTTGCCACTTAATGGTGTGATTCTGTCATATGTATATACATACTTATATTAATTGTAATTATTTAATAAAAAATAACTGAGCAATACGTAA